>VXAC01009004.1:428271-584150 GCA_013399225.1 Rhipidura dahli | reverse complement strand
AAAAAAAAAAAAAAAATCCTATCAGGACTCAAAACTTACAGATGGATGGGTGGAAAAGCCCAGAGCACAGTAATGCAAAATAGTGTCTCTATGCTCCAGACTGTTGCTATTCCCTAGGAAACAGGCCAATTGTTTGAACTTCTTGACAACTTCTTCAGATTTCTCTGCCTCTGCCTGGGTTTTTCCAGGTTAGCCTGTACTTACACCAGTATCAACATTCCCAGAGTAAGGGGAAGCCTGGGACTAAGAGAGGTTGGCTGAGAATCAGCTTCTCTTCTGTGTTATACCAAGGTCTGAAATGTTAGCTTTTAAATACAGATTTATTTGAAGGGAATTTTCTTCCTTCTTTGTTGTCTTTCAAAGACAGCTCCTGTTTCACTGCAGCAGAAGGATAATAAGGACCATAGGCAATGCAGCTCTTGCTGACCTATTTCCTTAAGTGTAGGACTGGCATCAGTTNGAAAAAAAAGCAGAAGCACATGACTACTTGAAAGATTGAAAATCCTTAATTCCTACATTGCATAGAGAGATTAATGAATTTGAAGAGACAAAATTTCAGGAGTTTAAATTTCACTGGAAAATGTACAGAACCTCCTGATCGAGTGAACGGGGCTTTTTTATTTGATCTTGTGTTACAAAGGCTGGTAAATTTAGAGGCATCTTTGTGTTATGAGAATAACTCTACCAAATTGTAGGACAAATTGTGACCCTTCCTTCTGCCTTGGTTCAGATGTTCTGATTGACAAGCATTCCGGTGTGCTACCTAAACCTTGGTTCTTTGGGAGGTGGGGGAGAAGCATTCTTGTTCATAGACCTTCCTGGTCTTCACCCCAAAGTGGCTTGTACACATGTTTTCCTGACAGCTCCATCACTTGGGAGAGACCGGCCTGAGATGTCATACTTATTTATTTTCCAGTTTTTGTTTTCTTTTAACTTTCCTTCCTTTTTCTTTTTCTTTTTTTTAAATTTTCTTATGAATTATATTTACCACATAATAGAAATCTGACTTCTCCCTGCACACTTGCAAAGAACTGGTAGAGTACTGAAGTAAGAAAAAACAAATTACTAGCACTCCATTAAAGGATAAGCATGCTGAGGTGCCCTCTGTGATATAATTCCTTTTGGATGAACTAGCTGTTGTGCTGCATGCATTTGCTCTGAGCGTGCCCTCTGAATTGCTTTTTCTGTCAGCAGGTCCCATCATGTTTATTGTAAACTCTATTAAGAGTTCTGGGAAAGCTAAGAAATGTATTTGCCTTAAGCATAACACAGACTTGTTAAGGCAAAGAAAATCTAATGCTACTATGGTATGAAAAACTGGACCACGAGACTGCAGCTGCATTATCATCCTGAAGTGAAATAGGGGACTGAGGAAGAGGAAATGCTGCTTTCTGAACATTAGCAAATTAGCAAGTTTAATGAAAGGTAGGAAGCACAGGTAGTGTTTCAGTCTGCATGCTTGGAGGGGGGGCTGCATTCCTCAGGCAGTTGCACACTTACCTATGTCAGCGCCTTGCTGTCCAGCCCCAGATGTTCAGTTCAGGCAAACCAGTTGCTTGCTAGATATTAATCACTATGTAAGAAGTTTTCTGGAATGCTGCATGGTGGATCATCAGGAGATAAATTAGTTTTCTAGAGAAGATTATCTTCTGATGCCAGTCCACAGGGAAGCCTGGCAAACCATCATCAGTAGCCTTGACTCCTTTTCCCTCAGTCTGAAGAACCAAGTTGACCCATACTATGGTCAACAGCATTTATAGTTTCTCCTAATCATTTGTGACCCAACCTTGTGTTCTTCACATACCTGAAGAGGCTCCCTACCTCCTTCCACAACTTCTTGCAACTCTGCTTCACACAAGCTTCACAGGATTATTCACAAAGCATCTCTGTGTTAGAAGAGAAGGGAAGCAACATGCTGAAATAAAGTTCAGCTGAACAAGGCATAAAAATCCCTTACCAATACCCATTCCCTCAGAAAACCCTTCTCACTTTTAAGCATATTTGCATGTTTGTAAACTTGCAGTTACACACTGATTCTCACGAAAGTGCATGGGAAGGTCAGAATACCCAGAGAGGTGAGGTTGGTATTACATCTGGCTTTCAGATGTGGCTCTACTGACTGACAGGACAGTTGCAGACGTTTGAATTGTGATGGCTGAACATATCAGATCTGCAGAAGAGATGTTTTTGCCTGCATGCCAATGTGGATATAGTTCCCAGGAACACCTGTAAGGTGGAACTGAGCCAGTGGAACAGCCTAATGTTGCTAATACTGCTTAAAACCATTGAAAGAATCAGCTTTTTCTACTGCATGGTTTCTTTTACATCACTTGATTGTGACTGTGTTACTGAGTGGACTCACAGGAATGCAGGATGCAATCATACAGCAGGTAGAATAAAGGATCCTTTAAATGGAGCAGATATAATGAGTTGTATAATATACTTATAGTAAATGGCAAAAACCTATGCAGAGATATTTAGGAATATAATCATCTTTAAATCATCCAAATTCTATCAGCTGATAGTAGGACCTAGCACTTGACAAAAGCCAGAATATATTTTTGAGACTAGCTTCTAATTTGCTTTCACAGCATCATTATTTATCATCCCTGTCATAGCCTGTATGTCTCAGATGCTGCAGACTCCCTACACAGGTCAATGAAATGTGCCCAGGAACATTTGTGGGCTGGGAGGCACAGCACACCCTGTGCCCAGACCTGGGAAATTGTCTGTGAGCCTGGTGGCTGTGAGAGTGCTTCCTGGAGCATACAGCATCCAAGACAGGCTTGGGAATTGCTGGGAATTGTGGTAATTGTTACAGGCCAAAATAGTACAAGGAAGCATTGTAACAGTCTTAACTTTGCTTTTCACACATCATAAACATATTTTATAATCTTTTACAGAGGCAATTGGGTTCTATATAGTATATGAATACACTGCTCACTTCTTCATGTTAATTCAGCAATTCACCTTGAATTTAGAGATAATTTCTTGGTTTTTTCAAACCCATTATCAGTTTTAGTCCCTTTTTAGGTATACGCCATGTTTAATGATAGAAAAAAGTTGTAAAACAAATGTTTCTTATGTTTTCTTCTCTGCTACTCCTCTTCAGTACCAAAACATCTCTGTTGCTTGAAAAAGAGCCTGTGTGTCCCTGGTAAGATAGAGAGATTTTGTCTTATATGTACACAGATATATCTTTTTCTCTCTACTTAAAACACCACTGAGCTATTTACAATCACCACATGTAGAAATTTGAAGTAAGACCAAAGGGGATAAAATCAGCCAGTTAATCCTGTTAGCTGATGCTGTGTCACTAGATCATGATGGATTTGCCCAAGTTAATTATCCCACTGATGGTACCCTAATGGAGAATTTCATATTCATTTTCCTGTTTGGCAAATGGCAAATGACAAAAATCTATTTTATAAGATATAGATTACATTGTCGTGGTGCCTCTCAAAACTGTGGTATCATTTGATGTGCTGTGTGGGATGGAGGAAAGACAAAGTTGTTTTTTCTTTGTAGGAGATAACAGGAGAGCAGATTTGTCCATGTCAGAGCTATGTGGCTTCTTTGCTCACAACAGTGCTCCAGTGGCTTCCTCCCCTTTGAAACATTTCCTGTGCTTCAGCCTGTGTGCAAGTGTTGCTAATGGTAATCCTCAACAAAACAGAGGATGTATACACTACAATTATCCAACAATGAAGCCCCTATACTTTTATTATATATAAATATATTTTAAGAGATCAATCAGAAGTTGTTCCAATAATGTGAGCAGAGGTTCTACCTGTCTATCCACTTGCCAGAGTTGTTGTCACTTCTGATTTACGGAAGAGGACTGAATCTCTTCAGCCAGCAAGGAATTCAATAAGGCTTACATCTCCTTGCCTTTTGCCATACATAAAAGTTATTAAGAAAAAAAATCCCCACCAAAATAAATTAAACCAAAAACTTTCACAGCAGGGGATATCCTGATACAACTGTAAGCCCATCCTTTTCCAAGCATAACTGCCACCTTAAGTAAGTGTTGTATAACAAATGTGGAACACTTAGCAATTAGTCCTATAGAATGCAGGACTAGAAAGTGTTATTTGAGCTGAAAATGTACATTTCCATTATTCACAGAACCATGCTTCCAGATTATGAGAGTCTTATCTCTAGTGTAGATTTATAGAATTTCATAGCACTGTGGTTTATGTTACATAAATCTCCAGTAAAATATTTGTGCTCATATAAAAACTTATTTGGTTTGGAACAGAATACACTGTATTTCTGATATGTCACCCTTTATAAGAGTGCCTTTTGAAAGAATTAATAAGCCCCATCTCCCTAAAAATGCAATTCATTGAAAAGCAGCAGGGTGCTTTCCAAGCAACCTAAATACTACAGCAATATAATCAAATTTCTAAAACACATGATCCATAATGATGGCAACAACAGTTTCATGCTGTCATGGCAACGGGAAATCTTAGGGTTGCAAATCCATAATTTGAAAAAATTATTTAGAGAAAGGAAAAGGGTTTTAAATGGCAGCTGCAGCCATAGTAGACACAATATACTCTTGCTGGCTACTTCACAAGCGTTATATATATCTATATTTTTTTTAATTTGTACTGCTTTTCATGGTCTTTAAGCCTCATTTGTGTGTGTGATGTTCTTTTCTTAAAGGATTTGTTTGTCTTTCATTTAACTGTGAAGTTTTTATTAATCTGATTTCATGCTAGTTTATAACTTGCTTTTATGAGAAGTCTGGGGGTTTGGCCCACACATTTATTTCGTAATAGCAAATTTAGTTCTTCTTTTAAGTGGCATGTTATTTTGTGTCAGGAGTAATTTTTTTTTTTATTTAATGTGTATTATCTTAGAATTATAAGTACCTAGGCAATGTTCCTTTTAGTGAAATACTCTTTAATCCAAGTTCTGCTGATTGCTACATAGTGTTCGGTGTTTCTTTATCCTCCAAAGATTGGTAAGAAGTAAGCAAGGAATAGCAAGGAGTAACAAGGAGCAAAGAGGTTTTTGGAGTTTTTTCTCTAAGAGTTACCCTGTGATTTAAGCAGCTTGACTCTCCCACTGTTTGCTTTTATTTAATGTTGAGTAGCCATAGCATTAGCCATATAATATATGGACTTCAATATGTTGTCTTTTACTGTGATTAATTACAAAATTCCTCTACTCTTCTGGGGAGTCAGGATTTTAAAGGAAAAGGATATTCTGTTCTGAGGAAAGGAGGCATGAACAAATTATGTAATGTGTCTCCTGATCTAAGATGCACGATTGCTCTGCTTAGTCACATGGAAGAGAATGTCTCCCCATCCTAAATTTATCCTTAGACAGCAATCATGGAGGAGGACCCTTATCTGAGTAGATGTACCTTGTTAACACATTTCATAAGACTGAAGGGAATTCCTGGATACATTCCATCAGAAGAAATTGTGTCATACAGTTAATGAAGCTTTATCTTAATGCTATGCAAGTTGTTTTCCTCTGGATTACTCTTACTGAAAGGCCATTCCTGTAAATATTCCTGACTTCCAGCCTAAACTGAGTCATACCATATACCCATTTGTTCTTGTGTTAGTGTTGTTCCTTAGATTTAATAGGCCTTCTCTCCTCCTGCTGTCAGCATCTAATGCATTTCGAGAGAAAAATCACATCTTCTCTCAACCTTTATGTTGAGAGCTGAGGTGGTTCTTTTCCGCAAATCTTTCCTTTTGAATTCAGCTGTCCTCAACAACAGGGAAGACAGATCACTGCATTTCACAGGATAACCAGTGCCACACTGAGTCCACTCGGCAGAACTTACGTAAAATCTCCAGATCTACTCTGTTCCCAAATATGTGTTTGTTCTCTACATCACAAAGTGGGAATAACTTCTTATGTGGGTCTATCTTTATCACCTCTTAGGATTTGGTTTCTTATATTGAAATGTCATTATGTGTAGAAACATGAACAAATAGATCTTACCAATAACGAAAATCCTAATAAACATTAAGAGAAGTTGTGGCCCATTTTAGTCAATAGAGAAAATTTAGCCAATGAGAAAATCCTTGTACAGACTATGCAGTGCATCACACAAGCTGTTAATAATATGAAATGTTCATCAGCTTTGAAATCCCAATTTGGTGTAGTACAGACCTTAAGATGAAAGTTAGGTTCACTGCAGGACTATTGTGACAAGGTTGTCTGAAAATAAACCTCTAAATTTATATGGACCATAGATTATTCCAAATATGAATAAAATTAATTTGTGGCTCTGTTCAAACTGGATCATATATGCACTGAATCATGTCACCTTAAAGAGCTGTATATGTTAGAAAATAATGATTTTGTATTTCCTAGAGGTAAGACACAGAAGGCTATACCCATGTTTGCAAAACTGAAAGACTTAGCAAGGACTCACAGTAAAACTGAAATAATAAATATTGCTATAGGATGGTTACTGACTAGAGGATAGATAGGGCTTTATCATTTTAAGTTCTTATCTAGAATAGCACATAGAGAATACAGAACAGACACGGCTTGAGTTTATCTTACTCATTTCACAGTGCTGTGAAAAGTTATAAATTCACTCTTGAGACTCCAGGGCTTTTCAGAGCTAGACAGAGGTTTGCATTAGTACACACATCCTGAGGCCTTGGTCCCTTGGCGTAGCTCTAGTCATGAGATCCACACAGAGCCACAAACTCATATGGGCTGAAAATTATGCAGGAGGTCTCCTAGACAAACCTCCTGGGTGAAGTGGGGTCAGCACTGAATTCAGAGTTGGCTTTTTCCACAGCCCTGGGCCACTTATTCCCATGCTTATTTTTCCTTATTGAAATTCTTATTTTTCTATATTTCAAGTCAGAAACTCCCATTTTATGACCACTGTTGTCATTCTTTCATCATGCACCACAGTAAAGGATTTGTTTCTGTCTTCCTGGTGACCACCTCAAAGGTCCCCCTGAAGCTGTCTTTTCTTCAGGCTGAACATTCCCCCTTCCTTCAGTTGCTCCTCACAGAGCAAGTGCTCCAGTCCCCAACCATCCCAGTTCATCTGATAATCAGATAAAAAGATTGATTAAAATTGCTTTACTTCTGAACAAAGAGTTATTAGAGAAACTACAGAGTGTCTGTGTCATCATGATTGCTGAGGAACTTGTTATTGAATAGTATGTAAAAATACGGAAATGCCTGAAAGCCAAATTGATGCTGGAATGAAGGGGACTGGGGTGATTTGACTTTGTAGAATGATTTCAGTGAACTGAACAATGCTGTCACATTGGTTGAGAAATAAGTGGTTTATCAGGAACTCACTTCTGAAACCTGTTCAAAAAAAACCCCGCATGGGTACACTGCAGCAAAGCTTAAGACGCCTGTGTCTGGCTAAGTACCCTTCTGCTCACAGGGGATGCCTGGTCATTCCCCCCTCTCTGAAGAGAAGCTTTGTGCAAAATTTAAGCACAACTGGACCAAGGGCTGGACCAAGACCGCAGATTCTGTACCTTACTCCCTGAAGAAAAGCAGGAGTGTCAAATAATGTAAAACAAGTGTCAGTAACACAGGTTCTGATGTGAGACTCGAGTTTCCCCTTCGCCTGTCCTTTTCTGCAGCTCAGTGTTTCAAGCTGGGTGAACTCAGCTGCTTGTCTCTTCTGCTCCTTCAAAGCCCTGCTCCTGTGGCTGCTCAGTTCTGTGTGTGGAAGCAAAGCTTTGAAATCAATTCTGTGTGACCACAGCATCCAAGTAATGAGTGTTTAAAAAGAAGATATGAGAGCACTGGGGAAAAGGAGAAAACGATGGGCTGAGGAGGGAAACATTCATCTGTTCGAAATGTCAAGGCTTAAAATACTGCTCCCAAGGAATTTCAGGGAGCTTTGAGCCCAGTCAGGAGCTGCCTGCTTGTCCTGCTCCAGGCATTTTGTCACCAGAGAGCTATGGCCTGCTTAGATATTTTTTTTCCTTTATTCTGGGTTTAAATGCTCCTTAACACTGCTTGTTTGGAAATCCTGATTTATTTCTTTTAAATTATTAAAATATTAATACAATAGTATACAATCCTGGGTGTATATTTGTCAAATTGAGCCAGACTTATGAGGTCTGTTGAACCTATGAGATGTTCAAATATCTGATGGGAACACACAGACCTTAACATACTGAATAAGTGTCTTCCCACAGGCTATAAAAAAATTTTGATGCTTCCCTCCAGTTCCGTCCCAAATTTTCTGATGAATACATTGTGTATTATTCCTTATGGCTTGTAACATTGAAATCACTGCAATTTAATTAAAACAATTAATATTCATGTAGTAATAAATAGTAGGAGCAATTTTGTGAACAAAATTGGTTTGAAAGTACCCTTTATGCATACAAATGGGTTAATTTAAATAAATACTATAATTAATGTCATATAGCATAAATCAGGAATTGTTTGCAGAGCTCTGTGTCGTGTAGCACTTTAGAAAGACAAACCTCCAGGCACCTGGAGCATGTAAAGAAATGGGATGAGGACACAAAAAATACAGCCATTTTACTCCTTTCTCCTATTTAATCTTCCAAGATGCATAGAATAATAATTAAAAGCAAGATACAGGAATTAAAGGAAGGTAAAGATGAAAAACTGAAACACGTAATTCACACTGCTGTGACAAAAGAGATTTGACTGAAATTCTTGTGAGGAGGTACTGAGTTTGAATCCTCTCACTTGTCACCATTTCTTTGCATTTTTAGTGAGGAGCTCAATATGAAGCCTTCACTGGATGACAAAAGTCACAGTGTTCCTGCAGATCTGTAATTCTAAGCTATCAGGTGTGGAAAAAACAACTGACATGCACAAGGACATCCTGTCACTGCATCAAGGTGGGAGAGCACTTTGAATATTAGTGCTCTGCCATGGCTTCCCCTTAAAGGTCATGTTGTCAGCATCAAAATTAGTCTCAGTTAAATAAAGCTCCATATACACTGGGGTTTTTTTTGTTTTAAAACATTTATTTTCATTAAAATTATTAGTAAGTAGCATTTGGACTTGGGGGAGGAGTAGGTGAACCTTTTTTCAGGAGCACTCTCTCCTCCTTGCTTTCATTAATGAGGCCTTCTGCTGGTCCAATTTCTCATTGAAGCAGAGATTCTCTGCAGAGAGGATTCTCTTTGCTCTGTGCTGGTTTCCTCTACAGTAATATGACTCTTTTTCAGTGTCAGAGATATTTTTCTTAATATCTCTCAAGAGTGTCTTTCCAGTTGTAGCCTGTTCTCTTTCTTTCCTCCTTCTTCCCTTCCCTGCCCATTTGCTTATTTCTCTATTTCTCATGCATCATGCCTAGACTTTTAGAGAAAACTGTATTGGACCCACCCTATATGTCCACACTGTTCCTCCAGGAGCATTTAGTCACCATTCAAGTTATAGAAGGAATATTGCAGGTTTTTTCAAGTAGATATTTCCACTACATCAGAAAAGTCCTAAAATGTCATAGGTGGAGTAAAGAATGTTATGCTGCATGGACCTAGAAGGTATTCCTTTTTTCCTAGGAACCTGAAACTGTTGTACCCTGTCCAAATCCTGATTACACCCCGCAGCTTGTCCTAATTGGGAAGCAGCACAGATGTAGAGGACTTACTCTTACTGCCATGGGAGTTCCTCTGTGGGCAGAGGCTGCAGAGTGCTGGGGTAGGGGAATTATCTTCCTGCATGTTGAAACCCATAGTGGGATGGTGTTGCTCTTCAACCCAGCTTGAAAATTTTAAGCATCAAGACACAAACAATTAAAAGCCAGTCTAATCTGTAGTCTAACGATTAGAATATTCATACTGGGAACAGGCTAGGCTTCTGCTCCTTCTTCCTTGGTCTTTATCTAATATTAAAAGGCTATGTTTGTTAGATAGAAGACAGATATGCTGACTAGCTCATGGTCTCTTCCTCATTTGATAAGAGGTGTAAATAT
The DNA here is from genome assembly GCA_013399225.1 of Rhipidura dahli. Classification (NCBI taxonomy): domain Eukaryota; kingdom Metazoa; phylum Chordata; class Aves; order Passeriformes; family Rhipiduridae; genus Rhipidura; species Rhipidura dahli. The sequence continues at coordinate 574,228 of VXAC01009004.1, read as the reverse complement.
GCCTTGCATCAGGGTAGACTGAGAGTGATATGCCCAAAGTTTTACATACAGTTAGCTACTCATTGGTCTGGGAGATGGAATTTCAACTGGATGCTTTGCTGAAAGAGTCACTGAGAATGTGGCCATATCTTTATTCTGCTTTATTATTATATAGATTGAGAATCCATTTTCCTATGTAGAAAAACAGTATATTGTAAATATGCAACAAGTCCATGTTTCTTGCAGAGGAGACTGTATTGTAGAAGATTTCCTGCGGATGCAAAGGGGACTGTAGAAGAGATGCCCCCATAAAAGTGCATAGATTAAGCATAAAGGCAACTAAATAATTATTGACTTATAACAAAATACATTTCAAAGCCTATTCATCTTTACAGGAGGTTTATTGACTTTGGGTCTGATTTTACTTATTTAGTGATATTTTTTGTTTCATTGTAGTCTAGTGGTTTTAGTCTTGTTAAAAAACAATTCTTGCCTGGTGAAACATTCTCTGTTTTTCAAGCTAGTACTCTTGTGTGATGATAAAAGTGTTGTGAGGATGGGGCATTTGAGGGCATTACTTCAGAGAACTGGAGTACAGACACAGAAGCAAAGCATAGAAGAATGCACTGGTAGACAGAAGAAAACTTTGGAGTTAGCACAGAATAGGATTCATTTCCTAAGAAGCTGCTCATTAGGAAGCCTCTTTGGTTTTAATGCTTGAAGAGTTGCAAAGCAATTTTTAGGTTGTGGTTCTTCCCTCAAGGCAAAGCTTATTTTTAAAACATCATTGTGATATTATTAATACATTTCATTTAGAAGGGAGGCCAAATGGAAATATCACGTCTACTTCTTTCAGAAAATTCTAATGCATCTCTTCATTTGTATTTTGTCTCATCAAGAAATTTATTGGCCCAAGGAGAACTGCCAAGGTTTCATTTGTGTGAATTGTTCTTTTCTTTCCTTCAGTAAAGTGACTTAGCAAAACCCAGTAAATAGCAATCTAATTTTGTTTCTTTATCCCTTTGCAGTATGCAGCTTTCAGTTGTATTTCTGGAAAGTGCTACTTCAGGACGATAGCTTTCTGTCATGGTTGTGGTTCAAGTTTAACTTGAATTACATTGTCTCTTCAGTACAAAAGGGATCTCTGTTATTGGTTTTGCACAGTATAGAAGGTGTTTAGCAGGAAAGAAAGTAATTTCAACTATCATCACACAAAAGTGTTTATGTGGATGTCATGGAAACTCTTTTGGTTGTTTACCAAATCAGCTTCAAAGTAATTGCTTGATTTTTGCCCACTCTATCAAAGAAATACACAAAATCTGCTGTATACAAATCAAAGTGGAGATGCTGCACTGCCAGAAACTGAAGCACAGTAAGTTCCTCCTGAACATGACAAAGAACCCCCTTCCTGTGCAGGCGACTGAGCACTGGAACAGATTGCCCAGAGGGATTGTAGACTCTCCCTCACTGGAGATATTCAAGGGTCATCTGGACACAATTCTGTGCCCTGTGCTCTAGAATGACCCAGCTTGAGCAGGGAGGTTGGGCCAGGTGTCCCACTTCTGTGTGTGACCCTTTGTGAGGTAAGGGACTCAGATAGCTAGTGGGAAGCTCATTCAGAACATTTCTCTTAAGGAATGGATACAAGAGACAAATTAAAAATTAGGCAAACACACTGACTTAGTTTTTAAGAATCTGGAGCAGAACAGGAGGGTAAAACCCAAGCAAAAACATTAGAATGCAGAAAAGAGCTGGGCACTTCAGGCAGTGAGTCAATGGTACTATTTGAGAAGCCATTAACCAAAGAGGAGGAGACAGGCAGCAAAGCTGTAATACACAGAAAAAAAATGGATTGGGTGCTCCCCCACAGATCAGATAAGCCAAGCTCATCCCATTATCTTCATTTTTATGTAGTAGCAGCAGTGAAGGCCCTGGCAGTGAGAATAAAGGTTAATATTTCCATAAAGGTGTAGCACTGAACTTTCTGCTCTCCAGAAGAGGGAGTTTACTGTGGCCTGATCCAAACTTGTTAACCTCTGAGACCCACTATAACCCATTCTAGGTTCTTGTGTCAGCTACAGCAACCATCTTTGTGGAAACTCTGCCCCAAAGCACTACCCGGGATGGTTGCAGCCCTCTTTGTTCTAGTCATATGCCTGAAGTGGCCCCTGGGTTTCCTCCTTCCCACTCCCCTCAAGGGAAAATTTACTAGTAACTTGGACTCTGAGGGACTTCTCCAGCTCCCATTAGAGTCAACAGCTTCTTAAACCCCTTCTTCATTCATCAACTGTGTAATATTGTCTTCTCGACTAGGTTCACTGACACTTTTCTCCAACATCTACACATTGATCTTTCAGGGATTCTTCAGTCACTTTCTGCTGCGGGAAGAGAGAGCACTGAAAAGGAGAAAGCTAGCCACTGATTTGCTTAAATCAATTGCTCTGGGTTCTCTAATGCTTCTTATTTGAAGTCTTTCTCTTTTCTGCATACATTTAATATTTGGTAGGTAACACCAGGTTTCGAATTTCCCTGCTCTTATTAACCTTTTGTGTAGGAGTCCTTTAGTTTCCTGGAGATCATGACTTAGTCATACTTCTTTCTAGAGGGTGAAAGTCTCCATTAGTTTTTCTTAATTCCAGAATTTTCCATTTGCTTGAGAATCTCAATTTACTAATGATAAATACAACTCTTGTATTAGTGGTTCCACTGAAATGTTACAAAAATGGTCTAGTGAACATTGAGATTATATTACACTGAGAAGGTAATAACAAAAGTTGTTGAAGCACTTAAACTAAGCATTATGAAAATAATATAGACATTATGGATGAAGTGATTGTTTTTCTTGTTATGTAATTTTTTTCAGCTCTACTTCTAACACTTTAATATGCCTCCTAGGATTTCAAAGAGCTTATTCAAAACCTCATTTTATACAGTTACCAGCTTTTTGCATAAAGCAGAATAAATACATTCTCAATATACTGTAAAATAGTTTGACTATTGCAGTTATAACCATACAATTGTATAATGTGCTGTATAACACAAACAATTACTTAACTGTGCGGAACAACACAAGACAATTGGGTTTCTAAAGACAGAGACATTGACTTGATTTCAGTGTTATTTAAGCATATATTTTCTACCTGAAAACAACAATGTTCCATTAGCTCTTGGTGGAGTCTACTGTTGTAGAAGAGTTTAAAAAACATATATTTTAGAGGACAGAGGATATATTTTCAGTGGCTCTAAAGGTTTGCATTCTATGCTTGGTTGGGCATGTTTCTGCTCCAAGGGAAGCCTCTGTATTGCCCTGTGATCCCTCTTATATGAAGAGAAGACTGCATGGAACAGCCCTGGCCTGCCAAGAGGAGATTCCTCCTATAAGTACTTTCCTACTGCAGGTGTTTCATGCCAGTGAATCCAGTGACAGGGCAAAGGATGTGCAAGGGCATCTAGAAATGGGTTAACATGTTTCTGTGTCTGTGTAGATGCCAAAGCTGTGTTGGTAGAGTCATGCATAAAGTACCTAAGGCCAATCCCTGTCTAGTTTTTTCCTGGTAATATTGGACATCAGTCCACAAGAGCTATGTTGTTACAATAAGGGTCATCATGGTATCCCATGCTGTGACTCATTAAGGGAAAGATGGGGAGGGGGGAAAAAAAGAAGAATATTAATTCTTACTCGTCACTTCTCCAGGGACAATAATCTTTAAAATGAGGCACATGTCTTGAAATTAAGTTCTATCCCTTCTTCATCAAGCAATGTAATTTATCTCCTTCTGGAACCCTGTGTGACTATCTAGCAAATACTAAGCAAATAAAATTGTTGGTTCTTTCTAGACTCTCATTATGTTAAATTGGTTTCAGATATTCAAATTGTGAGATGTGGCAAATGAAAGGTGACTATTAGCATTACATTTGCATTTTTATTAGTGGATAATTAGTGTTCTTTATTGTTCCTATTAATGCAATTTAGAAAATAACTTACAGGTGATAATTAAGAAAATGTATTTATTCAGTTTTTATCTAGCACTCTAGAAAAAAATCAAAGGGATTTTTATAGCAAAAAGTGAACATTCATATTTTGAATTCTATAAAAGGAATCATTCATATTTTTATTCCCTTCTTGTCATTGCCATGTTCAATCCCATTCATTAAACAATAGCTCTTAAGTTCTACCTTTAACACTACTTTTTCTCATTATAAAGCTGCTTCACTCCTGTGATGGTTAGAAATCTTTTCTCATTTCAAGTCTAAATGACTGTTTTATAATCATTTTTTCTTGTGCCAGTACTGCCTCTGAGTTAAAAAATTCCAATATCTCTGAATTTATTTTTTCTTTCCCCACCCTACATCTTATTAGATAGGGGTCTTATCCATCCTCATAATTCTTACAGTTTAGCTTAGCAGGGCAAGTTCTGCTAGTGTCTTCCAACAGCTCAAGTTTTTGATGCCTCTGCCAGCCTAGGAACAGTATACTGCATCTGTTTGATCTGCAGCATTGTGAGTCAGGTATTTTGAATGCATAGAAATGAAGACATCTTTCTTGCAGATGAGGTCCTGTGTGAAACATTGAGAAAAACTGAAGTCTCTAATATATCTCTCTTCTGCTGATTTTTTTTTTTTAACCAGGATATCTTGTTTTTTGAGTCTGTGTGAATTACAGGTTAAACTTTTCTTGCATCATTTTTCTTACATCTCTATAGTTCTAAAGATACTGGAGGACTCTTTGAGGACCAGCACACAATTCTGTTGATATGTTGTGTCATGTTTGTCTTTTTTTGCCTTGTTTGCAACTCGTCATTGCAGAATGATTAATTCAAGTGCCTTGCTTCTACCTCAGATCTGCTGCTTTCACTTCCACTCCTTCTAGGAGTCTATAACATTTTCTCCTAGGACCAAAAAAATGATTTGACAGATGCTTCTTAATGAAATGGTGGTGGCTCAAAAATCTGCTTTGACTGTGTTATTCTTTATTTTACCTCATGTTTCATTATATCATTAATGCAGGTTATATATTGCACTTTTACCTACATTTCTTTATTTCCAATAAAGGAAAGGTTGTGTCCTTTGACTCACCTCCTTCTCTTCCACTAGGCTTTATTTGCCACTGCAACACCATTTTTTATATTAAAAATCAGTGGCTAGAGTTGCTCCTTGCAATAGTATCCTAGGAGCCCTCCCAGACCCAGTTTGATTGAAGGACTATATAGCCATTTAATTTACACCACTCTCTCTCTGGATACTGACCTCACCCATATGGGTGCCTTCTGCTCTTTTCAGCTCTTTTCTGTTCTTCTCTCACTAGAAGTCTGAATCAAAACCCAGGGCTCCTCCTTCCCTAGCTGAAGGGAGTGATAATAACAGTGACATAAAATGAGAACTAGGCACAAGCACAGATGGAAATTTTCTGTAAGATTAACAATTGTGATTAATCTGCATATCAAAAACTGTGTCCCTCTATCCTTTGTCATTTCCCCACCTCCTGCCCCCACTCCTGTGGCAAAGTCGCCAAAAGGTTGCAGGTTACACACTGATACTTTACTTTTCTACACCTTTAAACTATTGTAATAAAAAGGGCGACCAATAGTTCAGTTACAAAAGAGTTTGGAGGGGAGGAGAAGGTTTGACTGCCTGTGAGCCAGACAGCTCATCTCATGCAATGAGGCTGAACAACTTGTGTTTGATGATCGTCACGCTTGGGTGAAGTGGAGCAGGGAGGGAATAAATGTCTTTCAAATTAGATTGCAAAACTACAGGGCGAAAATGCTGCCTTGAATTTTTAACCAGCCAAAGATCTGGTTAACTAGAATTATGGCTTTATTTAATTTGATAGCTACTTCTCTAATTTATGCTTAAATTTTTATGGTCCAGCCCTTTTTGAGAGGGGTCTGTTCTGAGGCTGGTTTTGTTTGCACAGCCCTCCATAGGTACCTACACTAAGGACGGTTTTGCCTGCCCCTTCTGTCTCTCCCAGCTTTCAGTGGGTGCAGTTGTCTCTGCACAAGCTCAGGGCAGGGGGGCGCTCTCTGGCAACATCTGAATTCATTCCCAGCATCCTAAGACACCTAATTTTAAGATGCTCTCAGGCACTTGCAGCATCAGATGCTTCAAAGGGAGCAAATTCACAGTCAGGACAGACTGTGCCTAAACTTTAGAGGCAAGCAGAAAGGCCTCCAAAGGTCAAGGAAGATATAACCACTGAATTTTAATGGAAAAGCTGCCTTACTGGGTTATGGATTGACAGCCCAAAGGCTTTACAAGTGTTCTGTTTGCTTTACCGAAGTCTAAAAACGCACTTGAATTAATTGTTGAACTAGGACTTCTCAGATGCAGACAATAAAACTAAATAAGCAGAATAAAAGGTAAATCTCACGAACTTTGCTTCCAACTAAAATGCTTCTATCCTATTTCTCAGATCATAGCAGTTAGTTAATTTGCTTCTGCTGCTTCTTTAACAGATGAATTACAAATGTGTTCGTTTTTCACAGTAACTTTGGGTTATGCTGGATACATCACACTTGCTTTCTATTGAGCAAATTAGATGCCGTGTTGTCAGTCACTCTCTTCACATGAATCTTTTCATCTTTAAAATTTATACTGTGCTCTCATCTGTCAATGGTTTAGTAGAGTGATATGTGGAAATATTCTCATGATGGAGGTCAGGTATCTCTTCAGAGTGGCAATGAAACCTTTTGTTTAGAAGCCTAGGTGAAATTGTGACTGTGCTATTTACACCATTTAACAAGCTGGCCCTCCAGTATTAGCCCAAGGGGACAATAAAATTCTTCAGAATAGCTTCAATTCAGAGGCAATGTTCCTGTCTTCCAGCTACCCTCCAAAGGAAAGTGATTGACTTATATTTGTTGTGATTTCTCTGTCAGGAAGAAAACAACAGGTAAATGGTGCTGCCTCTGCCATCAGCAAGAGGGGTGGGGAGCAGCGTAATGGAGGGAAGACAGCCTCTTATGACACTCCTGGGTACCTGGAGGAAATCAGTCCAGCTCCTACCACCAGAGAAAGATTTAGGGTAAAAGAATCAATTTACCCCACACAACATAGGCTTCAAAAGAATAAAGCTGTCCTTTCCAAATCCTTAGCTGATTGTAGAGGACAGGAGAAATGAGGTGTCACTAATCCTCTTGCTGCTTTCCCTGGCTGGTTGAGGAGTACAGATCTCTTTTAAAAGGCCTCCTGCAGGCAGCTCTGTGGCAGATGAGTCTGTCCACAGTGTCAGTGGGGCTCTACGTTGTACCCATGCAAAAAGGCAGTGGTCCACTTCAAGGTCTTCAAAAGGTTAGGTTTTCAAAAGAGTGTCCTTTCAGTTTCAGGATAAAAGTCTCTAAATGTCTTGTTTTGTTGGGTTACAGCTTAAATAATAATTAGAACTAGATTTGGTAGTGGGACCATGAATTCTATTCCTTTTTTCACAGCTTTTGTAAACTTCACAGTCTAAGGAAGCTTAATCCTTAGCTTGATTTGCCACTTTATTGCTGTTGTTTGGGCAAAATGCCACCATGCAACTGAAAACTGCTAGGATAGCATAAGCTCAGACGGTGTTACAAACAGTAGCTGCAGCACGGGCACCTGCAAATTCCCTCACTGTTCAGAGTGGTTGAACTCAGTGGATTGGGGTGCACACTGGGCATCATGGGCGTCCCTGCGTGCGTGCCTGAGCCCTTCCTCATGCCTTGCTTCACCTTCAGCAGAAAGCTGTCTTTAAGAGGTATCTTGGCTGAACTTATTTCTGCTGGGACAGCCACAAAAGAACTGAGCCACTGGGAGCAGGAGGTGGAGGGGTGATGTGCGTATGAGCCGGACTGGGCACTGCAGAGACAGCATCCAGCTCCTGGAGAAAGGCATTTTAACAAAGCTAGGCCAGTTCTTTCCTGCAGGCTCCCATTGTGGAACAAGATCACGACCCTTGTTCTTTCTCAAGCAGTCATATTCTCAATTAAAGCTGCCTCCTTGACAAAAAGGGTACATATTAGAAAGGGCAGGCTGGGACATGTGATGGCTCCTCCAGGCTCTTCCCCTGCAGTGTAGCTGGAACAATGGCCTCAGGCAAGGCTGCTTATCAGAATGGGGAAAAACTTTCTCTTGACATCTTTCAAGATAAGGCAAGGGTGGGAGGTCATTCTTTCCTCTGAGAGTTGTGTTTTTTTCTTTTATATAGATATCCCCTGTTACAGTTCAGCCAGCATTAGTGTCTCTGTTTTTGTGAAACATCCCATCTATTTTATATGGTTTCTTAAAAGCAAATCACAAGTAATTTATAAATAGGGGCATGGACAAACGTTTGGGTATCTTGTTTGGTCTGAACAGCCTGCAGAGTTGGCTCCTTTCATGACCAAACTGTTACACTTACTGGGACAGGCCTGAAGGTAACCCTCAATAAATCTTTCCTAAGAAAACCCTTGAGTTTCCTTGTTTCTCAGGATATAATCCTTCATTTCATATTTTTAATCAGTTCTATATTATGCAGAGCACTGGTGTCTCTGAATTCTTTAAAGACCCACAAAGATGCTAGTAGATAGATGCATAGAGTCATGTCTTTGCTCTCACTAATACAAATATGCAGATCTTGACTCAGCAGCAAATGACAAAAGAGCACATGTAGAGCGTCTGGCCAAAGGCCTGTCCAGCCCCATATGCAGACCCTGACATGTGTGAGATGCTGATATTTGTCTTCATGCTCTTCTGCTCTCCACTCTCCACTCATTTCCTCTTCACCCCTGGGACAGGGACAAAAGTCCATCTTCTCACTTCCCCTTCAGATGGCTGCTTCTCTGGAGACTCTTTTGCTTCTCTGTGATACTTTCTGCTTCCATTTCCTAAAGTTCTTTAACAGCTCCTTTACTGCAACTGTGTAAAATTGACAGTGCTTTAAACCTAGGTTCCATGGGCATGCTTTGTAGGTGCAGCTGTTTACAGCTGTGACTTGGTTTCACTATTCCACAGAGAGTTTTGAACCCATTCCACAACCAGTCATCTGCCTCAGAAAAGGTACACCATGAGCTGGATATGCAATTTTCCTCTGAAGGAATAACCTGCACATATCCCTTTTATATTTTCCCCATAAAGAGTTCAATGTTCATGTAATGCAGAGGAAATATCACACCCCACCTGTGATTTGCCACCTTCACTGGTCCCTCATTTTCAGAACAAATGCTAATCCCAGCAAGAAAGTGTCTCTTCAAAGACACTGGGAGTCTCTGTGTCCTACAAGATGCTATTTTGCCAAGACTGGGACTCAGATGCAAAAACATAGGTGTGTGGAAGACAAACAGAAGAACAGACTATTACTGCTTTGACCACAATCCAAACCAGATATTTTCTAAAATGTAATACCTTTTAAAAAAATATATATATATCCTCCTCTTGCTGTGATTTTTGAGAGTCCAGCAATATCCTGTAATATGCAGCAAAGGAGAGAAGAGAACAAGTTCTCTGCTACAAAACAATTAGGAAGTAGACATGCAGCAAATCCTTGAGATATAATCCCTGAGACATGGCTTGGGTTATTCCCTTTTAGTTATTATAGGGGAGCAACAGTTGTATGGATTATAAATAACACAGTCCCTGATGCTCCCAGAGTTTGTTTCTGGTCTCCAGCAGGAAATGCCCTTCCACTCTGCAGAGCAGTAGCTCAAGAGCTGTGCTACCATTGACTGTTAGCAAGCTTTCATTCCAGTTAAAGGGTCAAAATGTAGTCAAATGAAAATGAATGCTGTCATTCTGTCAGGCTGAGGTGCTTAACACCTTCTTTGCCTTAGTTTTTAACAATAAGACAGGTTGACCTCAGGACAACTGGCCTTCTGAGCTGGTGGATGGAGACAGGCAGCAGAATAGTCCCACTGCAATCCAGGAGGAAGCAGTTCATGACCTGCTGAGCCATGAACTGATTAGATCTGTGTCTGGCTGGCCACTCAACCATATTTTGTGGAGGCCTGTGTAATTTAAGGGAAAACCCAGATTTGAAAGCATGTTCTAATTTCCTCCTTATCCAAATTTTTCTTTTTCAACATGCAGTATTTTTATTCCTTTTGATTCCTTGAATCCCATAAAACAGAGCACACAAGATTGTTTTATGTCATCAAATAGGTTAGGTTAGTCATTTTTGGTTTTGTTTGGGGTTTTTCTGTTGTTTTTTCTTATTTCTTCTCAGGTGTTAAAAGTCTTGATGGCCTGTAGTCCACACATTGGCTTGTAGTCCATCCTAAACAGATTCTAGCATGGAGCTTTCATAACAAGTTGCACTCACTGAGTTGAAACAATAACTTTACCAGTGGGGGTAAAAATGTATAATTTCTTTCCATTTGGATTGCCCTTGGTACATAATGATGGTTAGAATTGTTTTAAAGTACAAATGTAAAACTCAGACATGTATCAACCACTTCATAGGTGCTACTGCAGAAGCAAAATATGTTCGACGGGAAGGAATTATCTTAGAGGGATATTACAGGACACAAGAAAATGAAGGTTTTAGTTGTATGCCCACTCTTTTAGGTGTTGCCAAGTGTAGAACAGACTATATTGAACTATGTACCCAGGCACCTATTTTGTTTGGTGGTTTTTTGTAAATCCAGTATTGCTAATTGTTCTAGTGCACATCACTGTTTTCTTTGTGAAGCTCTTCACAGCAGCTTTTAACTCCCAGCTCGGTGCTTTAATAACAATACCATCTGGCTGACTTTTTCAGACTTGCCTCTGGGGGTTGAAAGACCATTTTTTCCATTATAATTAATGAGATTTGGGTGTCCAAAACCCCTGGGCAGTTTTGAATACATCACCTGCATCTTCTGGGGTTCAGAAGTGCTTTGAGACTTTCAGACAGAACAGCCATTAAGCTGACCTAAGGTGATAGGATGCTATGCAGTCTTAATGCTCAATACTAGTTCCTGTGTAAAGTGGCCAAAGCTTGCCCTATTGTACCTGGGAGGCAATGTTGTTGGCTTGGTTAAGAAGGAACAAACCTCTTAAGGACCTTATCAAGCACATTTAATTCTTATTCCAGGAATACTGACCTGAAGGCCAGAAAGATGTTGTTGTTGTTGTTGTCGTCTGTATAAAAGCAACATTTTTAATGTCTTACATTAGAGAAAAATTTGGTACTCATAAAAGTACATAAAATTCTGGCAAACTTCTGTAGCAGCAGCTATCTGTGGTATGATAAATACGCAAAAATTTGCTTCAAAATGCTATTCAAAAAGGGTGGCCAGCCTTAATGTCAGGTTCCAAAATCTTCATATGATCCCAGACAACAAAAGCCTTTCCATATTTACAGAAGAGATAAGAAAAGAGGGCAGGCAGTTGCTCCTAGTCATCTTGTAGACTGGATTTCAGCTGGGAGGGCAGACCTTAACTGTCCCTTTTTCATCATTTCTGGCAGCTGATGGCTTGGAGGCTCCCACAGCTGGAAGTTCTGGAACCAGTTGTGCTGGGGAGTCACCTTTGAATAGAACATCACTCTGGTCACTTCATTCTTAAGCAAACTGCTAAATAGATTGACAGCATACATGCCTCACCAAACTATTTCTATCCTGTGAGTAAATAAAGCCTGTCTGATGGCCGATATATTTCGTAAACATCTGCATAAGAGGGTCTTCAACATTTATTATGAAGCATTTCTCCATGAAAATTGTGTAAAAGTAAAGATTTCTAAGACAAAATTAAAATTTTTTTCTATCTACTGCAGGAGAATCCTTTCAGCAGAGCTCAGATAGATAGGATCACTAAAATAGCAAATGATATAAAAAGAAAGTGGCTTCATGTAGAGGGCAGTTATTTGCACTTAAATGGCAAATAAAAAGTAAGTAGTGAGTCAGTTCAAATAATACTGATTGGGGTAATCTATTTGGGTGTGTGTATATAATTTATTTATAGGAATCTACATAAAAATCTCTGTACTCAGCCTTAGGAGTCTTGTTCAGTTTTATGCTGTTTTGGACTTATAACAAAGGTTCCTTCTGTATGCTTTACAGCAAAAAATGGATTTTGAGAAAACTCATGATTTGTCAGAATTTTCATGCAATAGTTTTCTGGACTTAAAAGTGATACCTCAGATATGACTCAGTTATTAGATTTGTAAACTGCATGTGGGAGGATGTGCTTCTATGCTCAGCGTAAGCAGATACTTATCTTGTACCATCTCTCAAAATAGTGATTTTAACTGCAGGATCTCAACTTTCCCTGTTCATAGGGATCAGATATGGCTGAAGATCAACCTGCATCTCAGAAAATCAAAAATAAAATACAAGCACAAACTTTTCAGCAAAATCAATTAGCTTGGCTGAGCCAACTCAGTGAAAGGACGGAAGCACAAGGTTCAGGGCAGAGAGGGAGCAGGATTCACCCTTCTGGCCCCTGTGTGGTCTCAGCTTATGCCTCTAATGTCATCACACTTGATATGAACACACATATATGGAAAACATACAGGCAATTCAGGATATCAGAAGCAGCTGGCTACATGCCAGCTTATAATAATTCTTGATAAATCGCATTGCTGACTACTGGATCTAGTGGGGGTTGTGTGTTTTTGAGGTTGTGGGTTTTCTTTAAGACTGCCAGCTCTATATTCTACATGGATTTTAGGCAAGATCAGAGAAATAATTAGCTATGTAAGTATGTGCAGAAATTTCCCTCTTAGTGAAACAGAAGGAAATCCTGACAGACCTAGATGAGATGGAAGAAAGGACAGCAGTTTTCCCAGGAATAAGACACGTGTTTCAGAATAAATGCTGTGTGTAAAGAAAATGACAGTAGACTCAGTAGGATGTCAAAAGATATGGGCATGGTAATGTCTGCATTATTATTTGTTGTGAATTTCAAAGACTGCAGACTGGCCTCTGGAACAGTGTATTAGCTGGGCTCAGCAAATCATTTCTTTCCTTGTTTACTGGTATAAGTGAGCAAAAAGGGAATAATATTGTAATTGAAGGAATTACAGGGAATTCATTGCAGAGAATTTGCACCATGTAGCCAGTTGTTAAATGATATAAACATTTGAAAGGCAAGACCCCACTTATGGTTCTGGAAGGATAGAACCTTTGTATTAAAGGGAAAAATAATGCAAACAGATTTGAGAGCAATAATCCAAGAGGGGATTGTTGATTCATGTATCCTCTAAGAAAATCATTGTGAGCTACTGCAGGCTTCTATTTATTTTTCCATGTTTCCACCACCACCCCCCTCCCGAGACAGTAGCTGAACTGTGACTGAAATATTGTTTTTCCATCCCCAGATGGCAGTGCTGCCTTCCAAGATAATAACACTCGGTAGCTCTGGGAGAGAAATGCTGCCGGTCTCAGGCTGTCTAATGTGCCATGTTTCTTTGTTTCAAGGGAAATATGCTACAAATTCTCACGTAACAAGACTAGGGTAAGCAGGATGGGCTTTCTCATCCAAGTCTGACACTGCAGCCATCTTCTGTTAGAGGCACCCACCCGATCGCAGCCCTCTCATGAGAAATGAAGTCTGTGACTGTGAGTCAGAAATTCTGCTGAACTTTAACTGTGCAGTTTCTAATATCTTCTAGGTGGGCTAGAGAGGAAAAAGCGTGATGGCTGTTCGGGCTCTTAAACGTTCTGTAGAGGAAGACTGTGCATGTTAATCCTGATTCACAAGCCTTTGGCTTCTGCCCTAATCCTGTTTCCACTTTCCTCACCAGCACAACCTTTGCTGTCCTCAACAGGGCAGGCACTGAGCAGCATTGCAGGCACTACATTAGGCTGTATAATCTCACACTGGCTTTCAGGCTGAGATATTGGATGGGTCCCACCATGCCTTCCTCTGCACAATTGCATGGTCCCTTCAGTCACCTGGCACAAGAACCGAGCTGTTATTCTGCCCTGGGTTACCCTCACTGAGGTGTAACAACACCCCTTTTCTGGGTAGTCTGGGATGTTCATTACTTTATCCTAACCATAAGGTAAATGTGTATCAGAGTAAAAGAAACCTGGTGCATAAGGATGGCTGCCAGCTCCAGTAGTGTATTGAAAAGATGATAAGGAGGTCTTAGCCCCTCTAGAGAACCCAGGAGAGCCAGTCCTGTTCTCATGGAAAGTGAAGCTTTTTAGCAATTGAAAATCCAGCTGAATGCTCTAGCATGTTGTTCTCTTGTATTTTGAAATGATGAGGAAGGTCCTTCCAGGTTGGGAAGGTATGATCTTTTTCAAAGATCTTCCCTCCCACTGCAGCTCTTTTGTGGGCAGCAGGCAGGAAGCTGAAAAACGCCTTGTTCTTTTCCTTCACTGGAGACATTTGTGTGTGTCAAGCCCTCTATAAAAATTTCTGCTACTTTGTGAAAATCCTAAACCCCAGGTGGCATTAAAATGCACTTCAAGATAATGCTCTGACCCCCCTCCCCCGGCCACCCTGCTTGCAGTTTACAATTCAGTGAGGAGAGGCTTTTTCCCACCTTTCCTGACAACATGCTCACAGGGCCAGTAAGGACAGATTAAATGCAAGCAGAGCTGGGATATGCATTGCCCTTCCCCTGACAAGCCCAGGGCAGAGGAGGACAAGGGGCTCCCCGGGTCATAGTTGAGCCGGGAGGAAGAAGAGGAGGACAGCAGTAACCACACAAAGAATCTGCCACAGAGGCTTCATCTGGAGGTGGTGCTGCTCTCTGCTGCTCTTTAATTGGAGCGAGCAGTAAATATAACCTGGCCTTCGCAGTTAATAGGATAAGAGAAATGCAGATTTAGCTCAGAGCAGCTTCTGCATTGCTAACGGTGCTTGGGTCACAGCTTCCATCCTCAAGCCCTCTTTTATCCTCTTTTATTCCCTTTGAGTTTCTACATGGAAAAAAAATTCCTTCTTTTTCCAGAAGAAAATATTTCTTTTCCCTTTCCAGGTTTCTCTAATTTATCCTCTCTTCCCCGCAAATTCCTGCTATGTCCAGAGCCATGTTTTCCAACCCATCATGTTTTCCATGCCCATCTCTTTCACTGACCTCAGAAATTAATAACCCACCATACCTAAAATGAAGAGATATCAAACACAAATTGTGCATTCACAGCTCTGCCACAGCTGGAATTTCCCTATGCTTTTCTGCTAGCTGTGGGGAGCTTGGAGAAAAATCTAAAAGTTAAAACTAAAAAAAAAAACCTTAAAATCAAACCCATAAGCAATTTCTTTTTCTAGTGGAAGCACTCAGCCCTCTAGCCTATTGAGAGGACCAGGACCTCCTTATCACTATGCCACACACACAGGCCAACAAATAAACATATCTGTAAATAAAATGCAGCAGACATAGCATTTGAAACAGAGGGGACGAAGCTATCCTTCAAAATGGGGGCTAGATTTTATGCTGTTTTCTCAATCAAAAGCCCTCTCCTTCTCAAAAACATTAGCAAAGATGAAAAAGACAGTTTGTTTTAAAAGTTGTAGTATCAAACCCTAAAATATATTTTTTTCCTCCTTAAGTCTGCATACACAGAAAAGAGGGAAAAGGAACTCAGTAATCTCAGCCATTTAAAGACACATCTGCTCATCCCCAGAATTTGATTTCAGCTGTCACCAATTCACCTGAAATGATTATATGGGAAGCCAAGCTTATCAACTCCAGTTTCTTATTTCTCGTGATTACAGCACTTTGCAAGTCTGATTTTTTTTGCTTGCAGAATATGGCAGACTGAAATATAATATTGGTTTATTTTTTAAACAACCAGATTTCTCAGTTCAAAAGAAAACCAACATAAAATATAAACAATATTACTGCTGCTTCAGAATAAAGATTCTTCCATTTTCTAGAATAAGTCTGCTGCCAAATTGATGATTTTTCCATGGCTAGAACATATTTTTCATTTAAATGTTAAATATGTAAAGTTTACTGAAAACAGAGATATTTTATCTGAAATTAAAAAACCCAGAACAGTCTTCTTTCCTCTAAATTGAAGAGAAAATTTGTAACTGCTTTTTATAATTTCCTTTATATATGTACTGAAAAATTACATTTGACAAAACTTGGAAGTAGAATCTGCCTTTTTTCCAATGTATTAAATTGGAAGACAGTAGCAAAACCTGTTGCTATGGTTGGATTAAATCACCCTGACATTAATATTAATATATCTTTCACTATTAAAAAACACCGTAAAAAAAGTAAGAACATTTGGTATCTTCTCCTTAAGACCAAGATGGTACAACACTTCCTGGGATACAGCTATCCCTGGCATACTTTCAGGGCACATGTGGATAAAGGGATGTGGTTAAGGGTTTCTCCTTCTTTTGCAGGGAAATATGTAAGAAAAAAAAAGACATTGGAGAGTCTAAGAAAAAAAGTAATTAGAAGAAAACTAATCATTATGGGACTTAGGAGAAAGGGCTAAATTAAAGGGGGCTGTGAATTTCCTCGTACACAAATTGTTTTCCTATTTTGCCCATGGAACCCTAGTTAGAAATACACAGGTAGCATAGGAGTGATGTCAGTCTAATCTTAGATTTTCCCTTTAAACCAAAATCCTCTGTCTAACTGCCTGGGTCAAAAAGGTCAGCTGTGTTATAGAGCTTAGCTGGCAGAACTTGGTTAAATGTCTGTCTTCTGACAAATCAGTGTTTTTAAAAACAGAAATGGCTCAGAGACATGTGGGACAGGAAGGCTGTGCACCTCAACTTGCAGTGGCTTAACTCTCCAAATCCTCCCAGGGAAGGTGAACTTATAAGGAACATTTGTTTTGATTCTGTGGCAAGTCTTGTAAATATGCATACTATTAGAACAAAGGGCAGTAGAGGAAGCCCCTCACCCAATTTTCCTGGTTTGAGTAAGCAGGAATTTGTTGCAGGTCCTCTTTCATAACTTGGCATAACTGGGAAACCTCTCACTCCTGGTTTTGTCTTTCTGCCATCAATTACTATGCAGCTGGAGCATGAGTTTCCTTCTAGACATTTTAATTGCAGTATTTGTTAAGACTNGGCCATTGCAGGGTGCATGGAGGTGCATTTGACCTGGACATGGTGCACCTAAGGATCCTTAAAATAAATACCAAGGTAAATTCCCTTTTCCCCTTCTAACTGTGTTTGACTCTTGATTTTAAGACCAGGAAAAGGCATTAAGACTACTAATAAATATGACCCACAGCAGTGGCACTTTGTGTTTCAGAGAGATCTTTCTCTGTCTTGCAGAGTGACAGATGTTGTTTTCTTTACTCGTGTGGAAGTACCCAGTTCAGCTGGTGAGCAACTGCAGTGATGTGGTTGAGTGAGCTGGAGGAGGCCATCCACCAGAATTCACAAGACTGAGCCAGCCTGGCTGCCCATACCAGGAAGCAGGATCACACTGCAATCCGGATTGCTTTTCAGCCAGATATTGTCCATTTCTATTCACTTTTATATTTTTATTTATTTATTCACAATCACTATCCAGAACATTCAACCTGGACCAGATTCTGACATTTTGAAGGCCTAATTACCAGTCTAACAGGGAAGCCTACGTTAATTGTCAGTAAGACAGTGAGACTATTTTTGAAGTAACTGTTGGCAACAAACCTAAATGCCTGTTATCAACAAGGGAGAAAGTCTGCCAACTTTATGCTAAAGAGAGTTTCTACGCAGAGTGGGTTTTTGATTTGGGAAATTAAATCAAAATACAGAGGGTATTTCCAAAATGAATTATTATGAAGGGATAGTGAACAGGAAGATGAAGCAGGGAAGATGAGAAAGAAAAAGCTGCTTGGGAAATTTTTCTCAGGATGCATAATTTAGTTTGAGGGAAACAAGATGGGAAACAAAAAAAGAGAAATTGTCTTTTCTTTTTAGGCACTGGGAGCTGGAGACAGGCTGTTGGGAGTAGCACAGAGGCACTCCTACTGCTTCCAAAATTTCTCAGGGGTTTGATTACTGTAGCTTGCTCA
This sequence comes from Rhipidura dahli, assembly GCA_013399225.1. Taxonomy (NCBI): domain Eukaryota; kingdom Metazoa; phylum Chordata; class Aves; order Passeriformes; family Rhipiduridae; genus Rhipidura; species Rhipidura dahli. Next base: position 556,400 of record VXAC01009004.1, on the reverse strand, counting down.
GGTTTAAAGAGACTGGTGGCTTTATGGGAATGAAGGAATATTTCCATGGGATGAACATTCAAAGCTTTATTTCTACTTTTTTTTGCATCATTTCATGAGGCCTTACCACAGACAGTCCAGGAATCTTGATCTCTTCTGCTCTGCATTTGTGACACATTGTAATACTGTGCTTTTACTGTTTAACTGTACATTGAGGGTATTTGGGGTTTATGTAGCCCCACAGACCTTTCTGAAATAATTTTTATTGTGTTTGCCTATGTCAGTGAGGGAGATAAACCTGTTGGAGGAAAGAACCACCTAATGGCACCTAATACCATCACACTGAGAAAAATTTGCCATGAAATCACCTGCCAGCTTGTAGCCTGCCTCCTGTGAAGCACCAGATATGCCCTCGGGCCGAACTTCTACCCCCAGGTCTTTGTACCACGCAATCTTGTCAGGCATTTGTATCCACTCCTCAGTTTTATGAAAGTAAACAGGCTAAATCAGCTGCCATCCAGTGCACTTCATTAAGAGTTAATGTTTAGTCATAATTTCTCAGAGTCCAAAGGGAAAAAAATCCGGGGTAACTTGAAAGATGATCACAATTTAATACTGATTACCAAATATTGTGGTGGGGTATGACTTACATGACAGGTGTTTCTCAGAAATTATCTAATAAATCATCACTAAACAACATGGAAAAGTGAAATACATAGATTGCTCTGGAAAGCAATCAGTCAGCTCGTTTCTATTACCTTTGCAATGCTTCTTTCTGGAGTATTTGTTGGAGAGATCTCTTGGTGGCAATAGATATTTCAACTCACTAAGGCCAGATCAATTGTTTGAAGATGCTTATTCTACTGGGAAATTTATTTTGATGTACACTGTGATGCTTCAGCCCATTCTGGTAAGAAGAACTCAGGAAAGAGTTGATAGGAGATAGTAAAAATACTTCCCAGAGAAAGTGGCAAAAATTCTTTTTAGAAACTCATGAGTTTGCCCCTCTTATGAAACTTTTAAAAATATAGGCAGTCTTTAGAAATTTCAATTGAAAAATAGTATTTCTCTGTCAGATTCATGGAAACTGCTGCTGTGGGATGTAGGTGCTGGGTTTGGTGTAGCTAACCATGCAAGATGACAATATTGATGTTGAACTGAAGTGATTTCCTTGGAATATTCTATGTGAAAATATATATGAGCTTTGAACCTCTAGTCATACTACCAAGAATTCCTTGGTAAACCACCCCTTTTTCTCACAGAGACAAGATCATCTGATTCTCTTAGTATTTCTCTGTAATGAAGGATCTAATTGTCTCTTTCCTGATTATTCAGGGTCTTGCCTGTTACAAACTCAAGAGTTAGAACAACTCTCTTTTCTTGACTTTTCTTGACTGCATTCCCTGCTGTACAACCTAACCCTGAAGTATGATAGCAACTATCACTTGACCGTTTTCTGTGCTCCTAATCTGAAAAATAATCCTAATTTAATTTATGAAAGAATATTTATATTACTTTACTCCCTTTTTAGGCCTGGCTCTGTGGGATCCCGCGTGCCCCTACAGAGCTCAGGCAGGGTCAGTAATCTGTCAGCAGTAAAGGGTCGAGAAGGGCATTGCTTTCATCCTGGCAGAGCATGAGTTTATTCATCTGTGCCCTTCAGACTCTCCAAGCAAATACCATGCAACAAAGAGAATTTTGGGTTTTCCTGGGCTCCAAGGAGGTGGGATCAGGGGAACTGAGACCAATAGGGAAGCCCTGGGGGAGTGGTGAGAGGCAGAGGCCAACAGCCGACCGGGCAAGCTAAACGGGGAGATTGACAATAACAGGATGGGGCAGAAACTCTCTGGTTATCCCAATACCAATCAGATAACTGACTAACACATATTTACTCATTTTTCTTGGCTTGTGTGATTTGGGTTGTGAACTCTGGTTTTTCTGGTGGTGAAATTCACAGTATGTTTTCAGCCATGCTTTGTAATACATTTCTTCCTTTTTCCATATGACTCAGTTAAGTACGGTTTATTGTGGTAAAGTTTCCAGAACATTTTCTCTTTCCATGTCTACTGGGGCATCTTTGTTAATGCTCATTATGGGCCTGTATCAAACCCTAACAAAGTAAAAGGAAACATTCCCCTTGGAGGAATCTGACTTTGGATCAAGCTCTCAAACTCCATTTTGGTTTGAAATGGCTTCTCCTTCCTCAACCCTCCCACATTTTTGCAATGCATTGAGGGAAGGAAAAAGCTAACACTGTTGCAATATCCTTTTCCTCATTTAAAAGCAATGCTTTTAGAAGGAAATAAATGTGATATTGTGTACTCGCTTATAATAGCCATGGGTAAAATTATGCTGCATTGGTTATTGTTCTTTACATATATTACCAATTGAAAAGGAAATGAAGTTAGAATTAATGGACCCATTTGTACAAACATGATTGTTAATATTAATATGCAGGGTAAATCAGTTGGCAAGAGCAGAAATAAATTAGTGAGTGTCTCAAACACAGTATTTCACTGGAGGCTAACTGCACAGATGCTGAAAATGCAATCCTGCAGTTAAACCGGTGTGTGGGGAGACTCCCCCTAGAGTTCAGAGAAACATCAAAGTGCAGATTCCCCGTAGTACACTCCTATTGTCCAAAAGTCTACAGGTGTTGCCAGGAGATTATTAGTGTTTTCTGAGAAAAAGCACTCTGCAAAGGAAGGAGCTAGTGGAAGTAACAACCTTCCCCATTTCCTTCTGTGGCTGCTGGGCTCACATTGCAGCTGCAGGACATTCTAGATTGATTTTTCATTTGAAAAAAATAACCACAGGGAGTGGGTTGGCTCTTTTTTTTTTTTTTTTGGTAGGCTCAGGCAGAATTGTAATAACACAGTTTTTGAACCTGGCCTGCCTGGAGAGTGCACAGGTTGACTTCCTCATGCCTCCTCCACTGTAAGGGCAGAAAACACGAGCAGAAAGACTGCAGATACAATTACCCTCAAATGTGCAACCTCTTAGGATAAATCCCTGTTCCTAGTTAAGAGGTAAGGCTTTGGAGAGCTCAGTGGGAATCTTAGTAGTAGAGTAGAAGTTTCAGTAGTCAATTTATCTTGTTTATAAATTATTCCTCTAAAAACATTCCATTTGTGACCTTCCCTTATGATGTTGAAAGTGGTATTTTTGTGCAGCAAGACCAAATTTCTTTTAATTTTTGATTACTTTCCAGGCAATTAGCTTTTTGGGTAAAGGAAAGACAACCATCATAACCACACATCCTTGTTTTGTAATCTCCTTTGTTGCATCTGATTCTTTAAAAAAAAGGTGTGATAGTTTTGCTGGCCTATTTCACAGCTGATTTTAAGTTACTTTACTGAGACAAAGGTATCAATCTCTTAATCTGAAGAAATTGCAGATCAATCCAGAGCTTTCTTTTTTTATATAACAAGAAAGGGCAATTTTCCTAAAATCAATGAGTCCTCCTGGACATGGTCTTTCTTTATTCATGTGAAATACTCTAATATTTTTTTCCTTTTATCCATTCATCAAGCTTTTCAAGTGTAACAGTGGAATAACATTAGGAAAAAAACCACATGACAATTGCTAAAATGGTATATTTTGAATCTGAATGATAAGAATCCCATTAAAATTCAACATTAAAGTGTTGTTTGCTGGAAGAAAATTTTCATGGCCTTGGTAAAGAAAAACAAAAACAACCTTGGCTTTTCCAGCTTTAATCAAGTAATTTGTGACCCAGTAAGAGCTCTATACTGCTGAGTTATTTCTGGAGCATTTATCACAGGTGTTTCACTTGTGTTCAGCACATCCTGATTCTAATCTTAATACTATTAACAATAGTAGGGCAGCTTCTGAGAAGCAGACAGGCTCTCCTGGTTATTTTGTACTGCATTCTTACACAAGCATTATTTATTTTGGATTTGAATACCTTTTCCAACATTCATTTCACCTAAAATACAGCTCCATCTACATAGGGGGTCTTCTTGCACCACTAAGTTGTACGAAGAGAGACATTCATGGACAAATCTATAATGTGGGCCAGTTCCTTTATGTTTGAGCAGTGATCAATCAGTGTGCTGGACAGCAGCCATTTAGAGGAACATTCCTATTCTGGGTGCTCAACACTTGAGGTCTTCTCATCCAGTTGACTGGCATCTGGGCTGTATTGAGGGCTTAAATCATGATGCCATATAAACAGAAGCAGAAATAACCCACAGTTCTCTAATTAGCCTCATTAATTCATTACTTGTGAGAGCTCCTGGCTTCACTGGTCCTATGATGGATTGCAGCAAAGGCAGTGTGCATCCCAAGCCAAAGGCGAGGGCATGTAAGAGCAATGTCCATGAGATGATCTTCAGATCCAGCAGTGAATTCTTCTGTTTAACTACTTAATACTTTTTAAAGTGCTCCAGATCATTTTTCTTCAAATGATTATGCTTTTACTGTGTGATAAATAAGACTCTGCCTGAGGATACCAGAGGGCATGCAGCACCAGAATAATATCTTTGCAACATATTTTGAGTGGTGATCACACCATTTCTAGCTCACCATATGGCTTAGTGCAGCTGTCCTAGCATTAAAATGACCTTCTTCATTACATAAAGGTCACAGATGCAGAATTCAACATTTTGTAACCCTTGGCAGGGGTACAGGCTATGCAGGGAGTACACCTGTTGTCCTGCCTGCAGTTCAGAACACCATCACCCATTAACTGATTGAAATACAGGGATTGAATTTAGCTTGTATTACTGTAGACAGCATCAGTTAATAAACTTAGATGTTATCAAACAGTTTAAGGTGCTGAGTTTAATAGCTAACAATGCCAACCTACTAGCATCAACTTCTTTATAGGTTTTTCTTTGTTATCCCTAGTAAGCAGGACTGCTACATCCTTCTTTACTTAGCCTGGTAATATTAAGTTAAGGCAATGGCCAGGTGTTTCTGTACATAAAACAGTCAGATTTTTCTTCACTCAAAGAAGTTTTTTGTGTATTAATAGTGGAATGGAGAGAATGCCAAATTTTAACCACCTCTCCCTGCCTTGTCCTGCAGAAGCTGCTCTGCTAATGAAGGGCTGAACTGTATTTCCCTGCTGTTTTCCCCAAACAAGCAGAAGAACCTTGGGGCGGGCCTCAATATGTTTCTCCTGCTGCTTCATGCTGCATCAGTCAGGCACCATATTGAAGATGGAGTACATGGCCTCTTGACTTAATCAGGATTCTAAAGGTCAATAAAGGGCACAGAAAACCACTAAAACACACTTCCCTCACAGGAGTGTTCAACAGCATTGTCTTTTGATAGGTGTCACTAGAAAAAAAGCTGTAGTTGGCTTGCACCTCTGAAGTTCTAGATAGAATTTTTTAAACAGGATATTCTAAGAAATCGAATCTAGTAGAACAGATCTGCTATTTGAGTTGGAAGGGACCTACAACTAGTTCAGCTGCCTTACTACCTCAGGCTTCCCAACAGTTTAAACGTGGTTTTAAGGACATTGTCCAAATGCCTCCTCAATATTGATAGGCTTGGGGCATCAACCACCTCTCTAGGAAGCCTGTTCCAGAGTTTGACCACTCTCTCAGTAAAGAAATATATCTTAAGTCAGGCTTGATATTGTTCTTTCCAGCTGACCATCCAAAAGTACTTTGAGGCAGCCACTGCAAATTCAGTAGTTCTTTTGGAGGGATTTCACCAGTACAATGCTAATATATTCAGGAATATCTCAAAATCAGTTTCCCTCAGCCAGTCTCAGAGCAGCCTATCATTCAGAATATTTCTGCCTGTTCTGTGTGTCTTCCTTAGCCATGAGCCTTCATAAAAACTACTGATTTAGTTGGTTTACGTTATAACCAAAACATGCTCCCTGACAACCTGAGTGAACTTGGAACACCTAATGTGGGAGCATTTCTTTAAAAAGACACACCAATCATTGACCTGGGATGTGACATTTTTAATAATTAATTATTAATTAATAATTATTAATAAAAACCTCCCAAGACGTGAAAAGTTGACACAAATAACACCCCAAACCAAACAAACACCCTAAGACTGAATTTTATTCCCACAGGTAAGGGAGAAAAAGAAGTGAAAAGGCACTGAAGGTAGAGTATATGATTCTCAGGGAGATTGGCACAGCATTATGAAGCATCTAATTTCAGCTACCAAAGGGGCTCATATTGATTTTTTTTTTTTTCATTCTCTGTGTGTTCTTTTATAGAGACTTCAAATAGAGTCTCCATTTTGCTCTTATGAAAACCACGTTTCGTGGAGGGCAGTGTGGGGGAGGGAAAATAATAGCTCTTTCTGCTTGAAAAATAGCAGCCTACATAGCACTTACCAGAGGATTATACACCCTAATGTTCTGAGAAGCTCCTTTTCAGGTACACAGAGGGAAAATGGATGCCTTGGGAGTATTTAGAAATTATTTAAATCCATGCAGGCTGCTGAGTGTTTTCACATTTGTGCATTGTGAGAGACCGATCCAGATTCTAGCCATCACTTTTGGAGCTATAAAATTTAAATTAAGGGCAAAGAACATGGAGCAATTCAGAAATACCTCTATTTGTAGGTCATAATTGAAGTTATTGAAAAGGCTGTTACACAGAAAATACTCTCTCTTCAGGGCTGCCCCAGCAGCTAGTCTGACTCCTTGATTTTCAGACAGGGAATATAGAAAACTCCAGTCATGATCCAGGTCTGAGTGACTGAAAGATCAACTCTTCATTAAGTCAATTTTTTCTGACAGTTTAGAAAATTCCAAATCCTTTCAGGATCAAAGGAAGCTATATTAGCAGCACCAATACCTGATGTTATTCCTTTTTTTAAAGAGAGGTTTTTATTCTTAAGTAAAAGATGCAAAAGTTCTAAGAGGAACATAACACTTATTAACATACAAATTTTACTTCAGCTTGAGGAAGGGAAAGAACTCACCCTTCCTCACCTTTCCCTGGATGGTTTTTAAGGAGAGGCTTTAACCAGAGTTACTCCAAACTTTTATCTCTACCATGCCTTCCTAACAGCTGGAGAAGTGTCATATTTTTTGCAGTCACATACTTGTTTGCAGTTGTTCCCTGCACTCTGCTTCAGAGATTTAAAATGGCCAGAGATCCTAGTAGATGTATGGCTTGCACTGGATCCCTGACAAATTATTTGTTCCATTGCTTTTTAGGACAATGTTAAAAAAAATATAATTGTGTTAGAATTTTAGCAGAAGAAAAGAAAAATACTGTAAAAATTGCTACTGCTGTTTCTCAGTGTTTGGCACTGTAATAGACCAAAATTTGAGCCATCCAAATGACAGTTTTAGAGAAGGGGGAGGGAAGGAAAGACGGCAAAAAATTCTCATGGCTCAAACAACTTTGTTTTACCCCACATGTTATCTGACAGAATTAAAAATCTAGCAGGAAATTAAACCTGTACACCTGACAAAGAACTGCTTAGATGTGATATGTGATTATAGATGACTCATTCCCACTCTGGAAGACTGGTCTCCTTTAGAGATTCTAGAAAGCTCTGTTTTCTTTATTATTTTTTTCACAAAAGATATTTTACATCTTCATTTTCTAAATATGATCTACAGACAGCGCTTATTCATATAAAATAGGAAACATAACAAGCTTCTTTTAATTTTATTTCCTAGCTAGTCAAGTGATTATGAATTTATATGCCAGGTTTTTAAATTAAAATATTTTAATAGCCTGTTTTCCAGGGCTGTGGAAAGAATTGCTTCCTAGGTGCCTGTGAACTGTATTTTTAAGCTTGTGTGAAGATAGCTGGACACTACTGAAAAAAAAAAATCTATGTGATGATAACATTGCAAGCAACATAATAATACTTAACCCTTGCACAGCAGCTATTGCATAAAACTCTGCAGGGCCTCCACAGTGACTGAAATTATTATTTTTCATAACATCTCCAAGATGCAGAGAACAGCTGCACAATGAGTGCTCAGTAAAGGATGAAATCACCAGGGGTGATTACCTCCAGTGCAGAGGACCACCACTAGTTAAAGTCTTCATCAATAATAAACAGTGCAAGCAGTAAGTTGGTTTCTATCACTGAAACTATCAAGGGATTTGAGTTTTCAGCATGTTGTTCCTGAGCTGGAATTTATCCAAGATATCCAGGTTAAGAGGCGAACTCTGACTTTCAGAAAAATTACTGTGTTACATGATCAAAAAGAGGGCACATCCCAACAGTAGGCCCCATCAAAGGATTAGACCTGCAACACCAGGGTGCTCTTTAATAAACCCCTATCAGAGTATTGACTCGGTGCAGTCTTAAAAGGAAGGCTGCAGTCTAGTGAATCACCAGCACTGTTTAGTGCAGACTGAGTGTAATGTCACTTCACTTGAAGATTTGACATGATGAGAACACAAAGTGGTGAGATGTACAGCCTACAACCACCAAGGACTTGTGCTTTCAGGAAACACATTTAAAATATTGCACTAAGCAATATAGTCCTTGTAACAAGGACTATATTCAACTCACTGCTGTACCGGGCAATCATTACCATGGTAAGTGGTACACCTATAAGATTAAGAAGACCCTGCACACATTACTGTCAGATCCTCTTATTGACTGCTAAAAACATTAAAAAAAAACTTGTATGGTTCAGAATAATGGGGTTTTTCTGTTTAGGTGCATCTTTTTTTTTTTTTTTTTTTTTTTTTAATGTTTAAGGTGTTTCCAGTATTGGTATTACTAACAAAAGAATATTTTTTCCCCATTAAAAGGCACCGTGTTTGACTGAGAAGCTCTGTTGGATCCTAGTCTATAGCTGTTACTGATTTCTCACGTCTAATAATAATTAGTCCATATTTTTATTCTTTTTAGTATGTTTTTCCTCTAGTAGGGCCTCTACTACACATATACACTTGTATTCCCTAGAGCTGTTTAAATGTCCTGTGGATGCTCCCAGCACCACCCCCTCTTTGCCTGGCTGCCTGATGAGGGTTTCCAGCCCCCAGGTCCTGACAAGGCTCGGGGGTGATGCTCAGGTGTCCCTGAGCTCAGGAGCCCCCTGTACAGCTGGATCTAACTCTCACTCCAGGATTATCTCAGTCACTGCCACTGCCACCTCACGGAATATTGTTTTGAAAGATAGAGTATCTTGCAATTTTTGTAAAGATCAATTTCAGACAGACAAAACTACACATGTTTATGTTACTGTAAGTAGTAACTTATAAATCTGATGGCAAAATTATGACACGTTCCAGCAAATGGCCTGGACTTGACAGCCAGTCTCCTTGCCTGAGGAACAACTTTCATCTGCTGGCCCCTCTGAGTTTTGTTAGAAAACAGCTCTTTTTCTCTTCAATGGGAAGAGGGTGGACCAAAACACAGACGAGTTAGGAGCTGGAGATAGGAGAGATACAGAGGAGAAGGCAGAGCACAGGACAATAGCGAGAGCTAGAACTGGTAAAAATCAATTTGAAACAGAAAATCTGTAAGGAAAAGAAAACAAGAGAGTGGGGACTTAGTTTAAACGGAGAAGGATTAAGGAACAAAAAATAAGACAGCTTGTAGAGAATGGGAAGCATCTTAGGCATGATGATAGAGGTACTCAGTGGAGATAAAGGCTGAAAAGAGGTAGGCAAGATTCAAGAACTGGGGAGATGAATGTTAGTGTAACAAAACTTCCTGAAATGGCAACTCTTGATACAGATTTCAGTAGAAATTCATCCCTTAGGTTTTAAGGGTTTTTTTCTCCCCCTCAAACTTGCATAAGTAAGGCTTTGCTCAAAGCTTCATAAGACAGCTAAGATATGAACTCCAATTTTAGGAAATGACAGAATCAACAGTGACTGTTTCTGTCAGATTTTATCAGGTTTGGACATTTTTTCCTTATGTTGCAATGAATGGCTTATATTAAATCTGGGCAGTTATCTAGGGGGAGAGAAGTAAGTCTATAGCTATGAAAAATAAAAGGGAGAAGCTGAAACAGAAGGATCAAAGGAGGGGGAGATCAGTTGAAATGGGTGCAAGATTTTGGAACCTTTTCTGAACTGTATTATTGGTCACAACTGAGCCCAGTCCAATAAAGATTGAAAGCAATAGTCATCTGCTGGCATATGAAATGCTTCAAGTTTTAATAGAAAGCAAAGTATAATTATCTTGTTCTGACAGAAAAAAAGAGCTCTGAAAACAAACTCCATGGGTATGTAATATAACTTTTATTGTTGACAGCTGGGACACTGTGTATCCCATGGTGATTCACAACGGTGAGAGCAGAAGTGTAGACTCCACACAAAGTTTTGGCACGCTAGGAATACCATCCAGAGGAAAAATGATGTTGCTTTCCAATGACCCCTACCTGGAAGACTACAGGCCACTTCCCAGACTCTTGACACCAGTGGTGGACCTGACACTACTGCAGGATAACTGCAAACCTCTTGCATGCCCTACTGAGAAGTTGCACAAGTAGGATCCTTGGTTTATTTCTTTGACCAAATAAAAGGTGTAAACTAGTCCGCTTTGCTAAAGCCCTTCTTAAATTTGCCGCAACTTTGCTTGTAGACAACTGAGGAGATTTACAGATTTGTACAAAAAACAATTTCTGACAGCAAATTCCTCCCTCTTGTATCATCACCATTGCTGGGATACCTTGCAGCATCCTTAGGGAGAACACGTCTTTCCAGTCCTTCACTTGCTCAGCTCATCCCTCTGATGTGGTTGGTGATTCGCCTCTTTTTGTTCTTCTTGAAGAGCCTGTCTCTTTGATGACAGTCTTTGATGTTCCTGTTTAAGATTCAAAGATACTGCCTTTTTCTACCATAAAAAAGAAATTTTTAAAGCAAAGCAGAGGTCATAATAATAAATAGAGTTCATAAAATCAAACAAAATTAATTAAGATTGTATCATCAGATTCCTCATAGTTTCTAGTGAAGTAAAAAAAAAATCTAAACTAAACATAGTTTTGGGATTTTTCTGTATACATTTCTGAATTTAGGTTTGAGGTTTTTTAGGATTTGGGATTTTTTTGGTACTACTCTATGTTTACAAAATGTAGATAACACATAAATTATTGCAGTTTCTATGCATTATGAGCATAGTTTCAACTGTTTCAGATGCAGATTACCTTACTGAAAGACATTATCACTGCTGTTGAGAGCATTTGTTTACAGAGAGGAGAGGTTTCCTAATAATGTCATCCATCTTTTTTCTCCTTAGGAATTCCTCCAAATCATTTCCTTCTGGTTCCTGAAGGATTTACCCAAACTCTGCAGTGGCACAACCATGACAAAATAGTCATAAGAAGATATCCCCAGAATCTGCAATTTATTTTATTGGGGAGATACTGACAGTTATGGACAAGAAAAAATCTTTTCCTTCTAATGCAGTGAATTTTCCATTTTGGCAGCACTTTCAGACATAAGAATTTGCAGTGCTCAAGGACTGAAATGGGCTCTGTGCAGAGCAGTGTGTCATTCACTGCCTTGGCTGTTGGGCTTATTCCCTCTCCATTATTCCTAACTGGTGTCATTGATTGTCCCTTTTGAATTTTAAAGCAATGAAATATGCCATTAATATAATAGACTCCCTGACTTGCATGAGTTTGAATGATCAGAAAATTCATTCCCCAGTAGGGATTTTTAAACTGTAATGAAGAATTTAAAAATCCTCGCTGCATGTCAAGGAACCTGCCAGGTTTTCCTAAGCTCTTTCACTTATAAGGAAAGGGCAGAGAGTCCAGCTGTTAATGGAAATTATAGAGGAGAGCTAGAACTTTGCCCAGCAGAACTGTTTGGTCTTTACAAAGGCCAGTGAGCTGTAAACAAGATGTGTGCTTGGAAAGGACTGTATGTGCATTATGTCACTGTATATATTTTCCTCAGAAAGCACCAAATTAAGATTTCAACAATTCTGACTGGCATTACAACAATTTGGATGATGAGCTAGGAGAGGATACTAGTGCAATTTCCAGAACAATAAGGTTGTATATAGAAATTTCATGGTTAGAGTGACTAATAGTGAAGTTAGGCTTGTAGTTTTTACAGCAAAAGAAAACCCAGCTCTTCTATAAAACATCAGAAAGTGGAAATTTCATCTCTGAGGAGTCTGACACAATTGTGTGGGGTGTTGAGAACATATTAGCTGTAAGCTGTAGTTCTATTCAGAGCTTCACTCTATAAATGGCATTGTAACTGCTTTGTTTAAAGAAGCAAGTGAAGATTTGTAATTCGTGCTGCAGGATTCACTGAAGAGAGTAGGACATAACAAGCAAGTCTCATCTTGCCCATTACTTGGGGAAATGAAATATCTATTTAAGGCAGATGCTTTGAGGCATGTAAATTTTATAGTTCAGACTATTTCTCAAACAGTATAGATTGAATGTGTATAAATAACTGGCAACAGTTACACCATCATATTAACCCTCATAAAGCTGTTATCCCAGCATTGCCTCTGCTTGTCAACTCCCAGGATGTGTCTTTGAGGATTTGGGTTGGGAATTACAATGATGGAGATCATGAGACAAGTCCTGTACCTTCCCCAGCTCAACAGGATTCTAAGGAAGGTCTGGCACCTTCAACATCAGAGGGGTAGGTAAAGGGAATCATTGGGATTCATCTGAGTACAGGCAATTCACCTCTTTGCCTGTTCATCAGATAAATCAGGGAATAGGGGGTGTGGGAAATGGCAACAAATGAGACCTGAGGAAGTGTCAAGGGCATGTGGTAGAACAGAGAGAGGAAGAGATGGGCAGGTGTCTGTTCCTCTGCCCATGTCTTGGCTGATGATGAGAAGTGCAGCTACCACCATCCACAGCCCTGAACCCACAGGGTAAGCCCAACCCAGGGACTCTAGAAAACTGCCTTCAGATAAGCCATAATCCAAAACTCACAGCTGGTAACAGTCATCTGCAAATAACTTCATCTACAAGTATCAATAGTTTAGAAAAATATTTTCCGCTACGTGGCACAGGCAAAGAGACAAACAGAGTGTGGTCTGGGCAAGAGAACAGGAAATGTGAACAGCAATCTAGAGATAGACATGGGGCAGTGGGGCCTGGGAGAAGAAAGAGTGAAAAAGATACACACTGGGATAATACCTGAAGCCTTTCAAACCCTTCACCCCTCCCTGTTGCCTTTACTGCTTGCACACGTAGCTTGACAGTTTCTCCAGTTAAATCACCAGTGCTACTTTCCTCTAATTTTATTTGTGCTTATTTTGCACCCTGAATATGTACTTCTAAGATGGTCTCTGCAACACTGAGAAGCAAGTTGCATGAGAACCTACCAACATGGAGGCAATTAATTTCCTACTTCTTAGACATGGCTCTAAGGAGCAAGAATAATAAAGCACAATGGGTGAAAGCAAATGAAAGAAAAGCAAACAAATCTGTAAGTAGAGCTTCTTGGGGTGGCTTAGAAATACAGCTTTTAAGGTAGAACAATAATTAAAGCGTATTTTCACTCTGTATTTCTGTTAATCTTGTGCCAAATTCTGCAATTTTCCTGGCATTAACACTAAAAGGGAGCACCTGCATCTACTTCAAAAATCTGAAAATTCTTGTCTTAAAAATAAAGCCTTCAGACAGTAAGGCAACTGTCTATCACATGTGTTGTTTTCCTTTATCAATTTACAGCCTGGATCAGGAACCGAATTCTGGGGTTTGTTTATTTGAGGATGTTTTCCTTCCCAGAGGCTTTTGGAACTTGAAGGTAGAAAATCCTTACCTAGGGATATATTTTAGTCTTGAACAGTGAAATTGCATTCAGTTTTGACTCGAGAGAGTTATTTATAATAATTAATTGCCTTCAGTAATATGTGTTGATTGGGAAGATTCTCCAGTGTGTTAAAACTAATGTCTAAAAATGTTCTACAGAGGATTGCTCACTAGCTTGATCAGCACCTCTAGCACCAGTTGCATCACCTACTGTGGTCTAAAATATCTCTGGAGTCAATATATGACCAGTGCCACTGTTTCACTTTCTATGGGTCATCCTTCCCACTCCCTCATATCTGTTGGATGAGGAAAAATACACAGAGCTCTCTGGGATTACAGCTGGGACCAGCCCCACTCCTGTGGTAAGATGATGAGGAAAGTCATCATGGGGAGTTTCCAGATTTCTCATTTCTTCTCTATGTATGGGTGTTAAGTGCAGGAGAAGTCCTGAATGATTATTTGTTGGACTTGATTATTTGGCACCATCCCTTGGAACAACAGACTTCTCCTTTATCAGCTGCTTGTGAGCAGGTGTGCCATCAAATGTCTTTTCTGGAGGTATGCAATCCAAACACTCCTTGCACTAAATGCTGGGTTTGCTATGAAAAGGTATGCCATACTTAAATTGAAAGGCCAAACTTCTGAAATATAGGATGTTACTGTAATTAGCTTGTCTGTGTAATCTTAATTTACATACCATTTAATATGGACAGCTACAGTTCATAAAGCTTCCAGCACAGGAGCCAGGTCTTGGTAAAAATACATTCTGCATGCAAAGGAGACAGGGCTAGGGATTTACAGACACCCATGAAAAAGGTATTTTCTAAGATATTAATCTTCAAATCCCGTGGAGCAGCCAGGATTTCTGGTGTAGATGCAGAAATCCTTAAGCAGTATGGAATAATGGAGGGTAAACATAAAGCTGCTCATCACAGAAGGATTTCAAAAGGACTTTTGAGGCTGCTCACTCAAAAAGGCAGGACTCTTGCCAATACTAGGTCAGATCATCCATGACTCTGTGTAGTTGCATCTTAAAAACCTCAAAAAATAAATGGAAATTTCAGAGTTTACCTGCACAGCTTGACAAGGCTACACCGAAAAGTTTTTCCTTAAGTCCTTTTTTTTTTTTTCTGCTCTTCAAGTAGTTGTTGCCTGCTTTTAGACCAAGACAAAGACTCTTCAACAGTCTAAGGATCTCCCAGTATTTCCTTGTGGCCCAGTAGGTTGTCCGAAACTTGACTGACTTTTTCACATGAAGCTTTCCAAGCTCCAGGCAGATGGGAAAAGCATCTTCCTTATATCTTTTAGGCAACTCCTTTCAACACAGGCTGATCTTCATTTTACCTTATTCATAGGGAGAGACAGTATTCAAGCTAGAGTCCAAGAATAATCTTCTTTTCAGCAGGACTACTACTAACTCTTTAATCACATATGAGTTTATACTATCCCAAGAGCAGAAGCTTGCTTATCTCTTTGTTGGACATCATGAAGTTTCTGTTGTCTCAGTTCTCTCGTTTATCACAATCCCTGTGGATTCAAGTTATCACATTCATTGTGCAAATAACTCCCTCTAGTTAAGCATCATTGATAAATCTGCAGGTTGTACATCTGAGGTGATCACCTAAGTCATTGATTAAGACATCAAATAGTGAGAAAGAGTGGCCATTGCACTGCTCTACTCATCCTGGCCACCAAGCAGATGCTGAGCTACTCACTGATAAATTTTAAACCCAGAGGTACTGTGAATTGTTAGCCCATCTAAGAATCATTTCTTCCAGTCCACAATTCCTCAGCTACCATGTGGCAAAGTATGGAGTCAAAAGCTTTCCTAATGCTGAGATACATGACATCCACAAACCTCACTTTATTGTAGGAGTCGCACGGGTTTGCTGAACATCATCTGTCCCTGGTAAATCTGGGGATTTCTGATCAAAACCATGAAGTTTTTGTTCGTCACACGCTGGCAAATGCATCCCAAAAAGACAGTCTGTGTGATGTTTCCAAGGTCTGAAGTGAGCCTGGCTGACCTGTGTATTGGTTTGAAAACAAACCATGGGATTGTCAAGTCAGGATTAAAATTAACAGAAAAAAAAATAGGAATAAGTGAAATAATACAAGGGGAAAAAAAAAAAAAAAAGCACTGACAAAGTCAGATACAACCCGATACCCTATTAGGGTGGTAGCAGCAGTCCAAATGAAGTGTTCCAGTTAAAGCAAGGATCCGATGGAAGGTCTGCTCTCCAGCTGACTGTCTGTGGTGGCTCTTGTCCTCTGGTCACCCAGCAGACAGGGCTGAGGCCAGGCAGTTCTAAGGGCAGCTTGTATCCAGGTGGGAATGGCCGGCTCCCCCCTCCTGGGTGGAGCATCTCACAATAGGATGATATAAGTCCATGAGTCATGTGGGGGGTTTCTTGATGGCCCATTGTCTGTTATCAGGGGTGGGTCATTAGCAGGTTATAACAGCTAATGGCCCACAGCTGGTCGTAATAGAATACTTAAATACATCTATTGTAACCTAGGACAACCTGTAAGTCTGCAGACCCTCCCTCATGCTGTTTTTAGAAATGGCACCCAGTGCCACTGTGCAAATCCTGTAGGGACCTGTGTGTTTTCTCTGTGAAGGGCAGGGTATCCTGGAATTGTTTTGCCATGACAGAAGGGTCTGAGCCTGGGAAAGCACTGTGATCATGGCAGCATACAGTGAGCTCTTGCTGCTCCTTGAAAATTTGGAGGAGATAGTGTAAATCTCATGCCAGGTCATGCCCATATGTCCAGAGGTATTTATCCCGGCTGACTGCAATTTGTGTGCAGTCATACCAGTTTTTGGCTTCTCACTAAGGCACCTGAATTAGGAGGACAAGTCACCTCATACACACTAATTCCTCTACTAAATAATCCAGAATGCTCATTTTAATCAACATTTTAGCTCAGTTTCATTCTGTGTTTTCCCTCTTGGGGGTATAATCGTAAAAAAGAAATCTGAATCAGTCCCCTGAGTTAAGAAATTGCTCCCTTAGGCAGTGTGACTCGTCCTACTGAGTTCAACTGGAAATTTATTTTGTTGCATGAAACAGAAAAATATGATTCATATACTGTTAATACTCAGCTGCATGTCTGCAATTTGAGCATTTAATGAATTTCAGTTCAACAAATTAATTGCCAGTTTAGCCTGAAAATGTTTCAGAGGTCCTTGGGAATAAGGAAGAAGACAATTACGTTCCCCCATCTGCATGGAACAGCACATGACCTCTGCAGCTAAGGCTGTCTTAAGGAAAGTGTTTTGTCTATTTAGAATAGCAATCACCAAGCCAGCAAAACCATTCTGTAAGTGAGGTCACATGCTAAGGGTGCTTTTGTTAATTATTTCTGGGCATTAATGCAAAGAAGATAATTCAGATTTCATCCAAAATAATTGTCTGTCTGCTTGAAAACAGTCACAGAGCCAAAAAGTTTTGAAACTAATAGAGCATTTAAAAAGACTTTTTTAGGAAAATATTTGAAGATTGGTTGTTTTAGAGGTAGTTGTACCTCTAAGTTGGAAGTGGGAGTTGGAAGTGCCTTAGTAGTTTTGGTCTTTAGTTTTACATCTAGTGCATTGTGAAAAACTGTTGTCCCACTAGAGGCCTGCTGCAGTGCAGGCAGGCACTGAACTGCTCATCCTTGATCCTTAGGCTTAAGTGGCAGGATGGGGAATATCTACACAGAGAGCACAAGCAGCAGCAGTCTGTGTTGGGGAAACACTACATTTCAAGACTGGGAACATTGACAGAACAACCTCAGGATTCCTCTCCCCCTGGATTTAGCTGTTTCTCAACCTCAGCCTTAAGAACTTCCTTCTGGTGTGTAGATGATATTGCTACAAGTGATAACAAACACGAAATGCTAATAGAGGTTTTTGGAGAGTGTCACTGAGAGGCCAAATGAAAGCTTTGGGAGAAGCATTTTGCGGCTTTGTACCTCCCAGGTTTGTGACTCTGGATCCCGTTAACAGAAACACGGGAAAAAATCCATCCCAGCATGGATGCCTCTGGAATGGTGTTAATTGAGGGCACAGATCATGAAAATATTGCCAGCTCTTGTCACTCGGTACAAGTTGTTGATTTATATGGAAAATGAGAACTACAAAGGTGTGTTTGTGGATAAGTATTCATGTTTCTCTCTTGGTATAAAGGGCTGAGAACAGAGGTGAAAAAGCCAAGAAATGAGAAGAATACAAAAGATACCCACACATCTAGTGAATATTATCTTGTTCAGTAAGTGACATGCTAATTTCCTCTTTGAGCATACATACTGTGGCCCTGCTAAAGTTTATTATCAAGTAAATTAAATTGGAATCTTTGGTATCTCAGTCAGTCCAGAGAATAAATGCATTTCATTATTATTTTTCACAAAAATAGAAAAGAAAATTGATTTTATTTTCAGAAAAAAATAGTCAGGTGGAGCAATGCATGCTGTCTGTGCTGTATTTTTGGTGCTTTATCATGCAATTTCCCATTTCTACATGAAGTTTCTTAGACGCTAAAGCAAAATGGCAAAAAATAATTAGAAATTGCAATTTCTTAAAAGCTTGTTACTTTGACATGTACATTAACTGGCTCTTTAAATAAAGGGAAGTGATGGGTGAAGGAGGAAATATGTAACTTTGCCCCACATCTCTGAGCTACTCCAGAAGATAAAGTTCTGCTTTACTTACTGTCCCTGCTTCAAAACCATACAGCAACATGCTTACAAAAGGGTACTCTAAACATTTAGCTTCCATGTATAAGACTTCAGTAAAGAGTTAAAAAAAATGTGCCCCCAATTCCAAAAGACAATCATTTGATCACTGAGAGTTCATGGTCTTTATGCAGTAGAGTTTCATTTTTATAAAGGTCCTAAAGTTAGAAAACCAAAAGACCTAGCCATGAGTATTCAAACCAGCAATCATGGTTGCTTCCTTTTTGAAGCCCCACTGCAAGGAATGTTCTGTTGTCCTGGAAATTTATATCTATATTTCTCAGAGTTCCTCAAGCAATTATATTTTTATGAATTTGTTTGGATTTCATTTGAAGTACTTAGACTAATGTTTGCTAGGGAAGACAGGAAAAGGTTTGTCATAGAGGACATGTAAGTTATTTAGCTGTGGTGACATTCAATCTTCTTTATTCTTTGTAAATCTGCCATTAGCAGGTTGCAATGAACTTGATTCCCTAAAATCTATAAAATCTCAGTAATTCCTTAAAATAAAATTGTCTTGCAAACTCCTCAATAGGCTATGCAAAAGAATTTCTCTGAAAAATGAATTTAAATAGTCCTTGAAAACAGAACACTGAACATTTAAGCCTTTGTCAGACAGGGTTTTGTGTTATTTTGGTTTTTTTTTTCCCAAAAATGTAATACTTCCTAAGAAATAAAGACATTTTGTCTACTGCCTTTGCTAAACTGACTGATGGCTCTATGTGGGTGTTGCTTATTGTGGTTATGCAAAAGAAATCATGAGTCACAAGCAAGTGGAAGAAAGCAGTGCTGTAGGCACTGCCACCAACCCTGGAACTGGCAGAGTGCTGGGGAGAGCAGCAGTTTTCTCCCATTTTGGCTCCTCACTTTTCCTGCAGTGTTGCATTTGACATGTCATTTAATTGGTGAAGAGAATGGCTGCAAAACAGAAACAGGAGCTGGGACTGAACTAGGAGAAAATACAAAAACAAGATGGATTAGGCAAAATGAAGAAACAGAAATGGAGAAGCATACTAGTAATGATAAAAGAACTATAGTGAAATTTGATGAGGGACCAGTTTATTACAACCCCCAAACCTAGAGTATGATTTGCCCACCTGTAGCAGCTATTATGAAGGATAATGTTTTCCTACCTCCTTTTCATTCAAGTGAGACAAACAGGATCAGCAGCAAAGCTGCCTTTGGAACAAGTTTCTCATTCCACTAATCCATCAGTGTTATCTCCTGAGCTGCCTCCTTCTCCGGTGAGCCTGCAGCAGATGTAGTTACATTGCAAAAAAAAAACCCATGGAAATCACTTTCAAAGTCATTTCAGTCAGTACTAAAAGAATTAAGAATTAAGAATAAGACTTAAGAATTGCAACACTGACCACTTGCACTGAGTCTGAGACCCTCCATCTGAGACCCTTCTCTGAGCCTTTCCCTCCATCTGACTCATGATCAGTGAGGTTTCAGCAACAAGAGGTGTTGACAGAGAAGAATTGCCAAAACCCCAGGACAAATTAAAAAATGAGCAACCGGATGTAGGGTGTCAAAATAAAAGTCAATAGAGTTAGAAGAGGAAATAGCAATACGTGAATCTTGTGGTCATAGAGATACGTAAGTAAAAACAATCAGTGACCAAAAAAGAAATTATTACTCTCCCAGCTTTTCATTGAAGATATAAAATGAATAAATAAATAAAGTTTAGGGAGGTTGGATAGTGCTGTGACTTTGATGAGGAGCTTAACTGTTACAAATATAGGTGTCCTAGGATGTGTGAAAATCCTCGGCATTGTAAAAGGATGTAGCTGTCCACTGTTTCTCAGTTAATACACCAAGAAACTGTCCTTCAACCCAAGTTTACTTCAACACTTCTGATCTTGCTGTGCAACAAAAGGTAATGATTACAGTGTGGCTTGTTTCTCAGTCATAGGCCTGGGTACCAGGGATCCAGAAACCTAACAGAAACAATGACATTGATTCATTACAGTACCTTAAAGAAATCAATCACCTTCTGGATGCTGGTTTCTATCTGTGTTTGTTGTGAGGATTCATCAACAGTTATGTTTATCTCTCTGCACATCATCTGATAGCATTGAGTGGGAATGGTGATGCTATCTGGTATTACTAATAAATATTTAGGTCTATTTTTTTTGTCATTGCAAAAAATACAAGTTTCCTTGAAAAGAATTATCTCTCATTTTGTATTCAAATCCACCAGGGGCTCTTTGTTAATTAAAAATTGTAGCATTGGTAGATGTAGCAAAAGTTTAGTTAAAAAATGGAGTGGGGAAAAAGCCCTTTTGGTGCAAAAATCAATTGAATACAGTGCAGTTGCTAACAATCTCAAGACTAAGGTTTCTATTCTGCACTGCTTGTGGCTAGCTCCTACTCCAGGCAGTAACTAATAGCTTGCAGTTTGGCCTTGATTTTCTGGGATAGCAGAACAGTGCTTAAAGCGTATTTGAACTAGAGGGAAGAGGTATTAAGACACTGAAGCCTATCCTGAACCTCAGGTAACAAATGCCAGCCTGTGTCTGTGAAACACATTAAAGTAGCTTCAGGGCTGCTGTCACTCATGCTGTCTGCCTGCTCCAGAAGTGCCACTGGGGCTGCTGGAGAGAAGATGAATGGAGTGACTCTTCAGCAATTTCTGATGGTTTAGATTTTGGAGGGGTGGCATGGCACAAAAGTGGCTCTTTTATGACATGGTGACAAGTTGGTGGTTTATTAAGCCAGTAAAAACTCTAAACTGAGGGTTGTCATCTGGCTGAGAGAGTTTAAATGCACTCACTGGATTTTGGTTTAACAAAACTGCCAGTGTCCACAAAGTTCCAAATTTGAATATTCCTGAAAAACAAAGCACAAGTTTTTCCTTTACCCTTCAAAGAAATGATGGACTACCTGCCAAATTTAGCACTCTTTTGTAATGAAATGTGTGCCTCTCTATTATAATCTTTAGATTTATTTATTAATGCCCTTCAGGGTTGATTGGTGAGAAACTGATGGTCAGAATATGAATTCTTCCCACAACACTTCGTTCAGAGGGGTAGTCAAGAAGATCGAACTCTGTCCTGTGTAATATTCTCCAAGATTAACGTCATGTTCAAAAGACATTGGTCTTACAGTTTCCTGACAGCACTCTTCTTTATGACATCATCCTCCTAATTGCTGCCAAAAGCAGAGGTCTGCTGTTAACAGAAGGCTGGTACAGAGCCCAGAAGGCAGGGTATTCTGCATGCTTTGGGCAGCCTTACTTTCTGCTCTTAAGTGTTTCCTTTAATCCTCCAAACCTGTGCAAAGCCAGGTTTTCTCTTTTACTGCAGATAGACTATTTTGAGATAAATATGTGCTAGAAAATTGAAGCACTTTAATTCCCACATCCACCAGACTAATTTTTATGGCATCACAATGTTTGACAGATAGGAAAGTTATTGGGTTTTTCTAAGAACTTAAGAAAAGAAAGAAAATAAGTTTACAACAAACCTTGTCTCTGAAACTTCAGGCTGCTTGTGAGACTGACAACACAAAGTGCTCTGTGCTGAAAGCCTATAAATTCTGGGAAAAAAAGGTATGTGAAACGCAGTAAGGAAAAAAGACAAAACTAATGCAGCATTTCAGTTCTCTTTTCTTCAATCCATGTTTCCATTTATATACTTACTTATGTAGGTGGTGATCTCCTATAGTTCTTAGAAATTGACACACAGAACATTGCTATGCAGACAGGACAAATAACCACAATACAACTGAAATGACTAAAAGCCTTAACCATCACAGGGCAAAGAATATTTTCTCTGCCTTTGCATATGTCTGGGCAGTGCATATATATATATACATATATATGTGTATATGTGTGTGTGTGTGTGTATATGTGTATATATACATGTATATATATGTGTGTATATATAAACATACATGTGCTGTAAGCAAAGATAATCATGTGATAATCCACAGCCCTCTATAACAGACTTTATAGTTTTATGATTTCTGAATGCAGGCTTTGCCACACAGCTTGCAGTATGGTTTGTTTCTACATCTCTTTAGGCAGTGTTTCCATCATTCCAAATGTGCAGTAGCAGATAGAGTTCCAATCTGCCAGGTTCTTCTTTTTCTTTTCTCTATCCTCTGTGAATTGACATTCCAGGCAAGTGACTTTGTCACAAACAGAAAATGTAAGAAAAGGCAACCTGTATGTAGTGAAATTCAATTCTTGTCACTTGGTCAAAAAGAAAAAAAATATTTACTTTTCCTTAAAGTTTTTCAGTCATATTTAAAAGACAGTGATAATCCACCCACAATAGATTGCAATGTGTCTCTGTTCCCAGATTTATAAACAGGCATTTATAATGCAAAATTTGTTATAAGGTATGGTTATCTCAGACACATGGTCCTAATCAACAATGCATTAATTAGCAGTAGTGAAAAATGCATCAGAAGAGATATCTTAATTTTTTGCAAAATTTTAGTCTTGATGTCCCTGAAGTGGGTCAAATACCTTCATTAGTAAAACAGACATTGACCAAAATTTCATGGATGTGTGATCTATGGTGGTCATTTTTCTGAATATGAATAATTACATATTACATAAGCCATTAATTGTCTGAGATGTTTGAGGGTATTCTTCTCAGTTAAAAAGCCTTAGAAATCTCAGATTTCCTTCTGGAGAGTAGATATTAGTTGCTAGAAAGGCTGTTGCATGGAGACCTAGTGTGTCTGGGTAACAGCTATGTGCAAACCATATCCAAAACACTTATCTTGTCTGGGGGGCTGATGTCTGAACAGTACCCTTCTGCTTCAAAGGCTGGGTT
Organism: Rhipidura dahli; assembly: GCA_013399225.1. NCBI lineage: Eukaryota > Metazoa > Chordata > Aves > Passeriformes > Rhipiduridae > Rhipidura > Rhipidura dahli. The sequence continues at coordinate 533,249 of VXAC01009004.1, read as the reverse complement.
TTGACATTATAAATGGGGCTTATTTTTTGCAGCCACCATCTTTCAGTCTCCAGAGTTAGCAACAAACCCTTCCAGGCATGTTTGTAGGGAATCAGGGCATTTAGAATCACCCTTTGTTCATTTGAAAATGAAATGAATTAGGCAATGTGCTCTACATGTTTGTCCCAAAGGCTAGTATTATTGCTATTTAACCAATGGCTGTCATTTACTGAAATACCAAAACACATATTTAATTTTAATGTTACTGTCACATCTGAATTGATAAGTTAGATATGCAAATTTGCTTTCAAATGAGAAATTAAGTGGCTAATCAGCTGATTGCTGCACTCATAGTGTGGCATTAGCATTTTTGGTCATACATTATTATTTATCTTTGACTACTGGGTAGTTTTACTCTCACAGCACGTTATTTAATCCAACTGCTATTTTTCTTGTTATATTTAATTAAAACTTGTGAAAAAAACAGTTACAAGGGAAACAAAATTACTGTTTTAAAATAGCCTGGTATATACCTTACAGAGGTAGAAACAATGCAGGATAAACATGTCTGTGGATGAAAGATATTGCACATATACCTTCAGCACACAGGCCATTTTATTGAACTAGAGCTTCCATATTTGCCATTGAGTGCTAAATTTGTATGAATGGGGTAAAAAAAAATCAAAGACAGTAGCTACTTGTGTTTTTACTTCTCCAGCATTTGTGCTTTGGATTGGTTTACATTGTTTTGAGTATTCATCATACTGCCAAGCTACCAGCTGGTCCATTGAACTGATAACAGGTTACTCCGGAGGCATGTTTGGGAAGGTTTTTCTTATATCCAGTTCTCTAGCTTGATCTTCAGGTTCCAATCCTTGGATGATTATTCTTTGTGGAAAACATTAGCAGAATGATGGAATTGTTCCCCCTGTAACTTATTTTTTTGTACTGTAGATTAATTTGGAAGACTGCTAAGAAGAATTTTTAAGGCTCTTATAAGCTACTAACTTCCCTTTTTTAAAGAGAGAGATCAGGGTAGAGAAAGTTTGGAGGGAATATATATTGTCAGAACTATCTTTTTGCCCTGAAGCTCCAGTAGTTCTTGTCTTGGAGGCAGATTTTACATTTAGTGAGGAGCAACTTCTTTATACATGAAAACCCACATACACTTGATAAGTCAATATAGGCAGATCACACATTTTGAAATTCCAGACTATAAATGCCCTGTCATTTTCTCTGAATGTGGAGTGGAGGGAGAGATCTTCCTGCCATTGCAGCTCTGTGCTGCTGTGACTGTACATGGTCTACACCCCCACACTGGATGAGTTGTGTGCTTTTCCAGTTCTCTTCCTGCCAGCAGTTTGCAAGATGAAGCTGACTAGATATTATACACAGGGAACAAGGCAAAGCTGATACACAGGCACTGGAAAGGTGCATGGCAAACAAAGTGAGAAACTTAGACTGTGAGTTGGACTTGGGCAGGGAAATCGGGAATTTGGCATACAGCTTCTGTCAGAGACTTTAAAATGTTTTTAGGCAAGACCAGGAGTCTCTGAGAGTAGCCAATGCTCTTGGTATCTCAAGCAGCTTGCACAGTGATGTAGGAACTCATGAAATTTGAAAAAAGGTCTGAAAAGAAGCTTCAGTGCCAGCAGGGCAGCAGGAACTTCTTAGGCAGGGATAGTGGGGAGCAAAGCTGAAGGAGGTAACTGGAACAGATACAGAGTTTAGAAGACAACTGAATACCTAATGAGACAAGAAAAATATAATCAAGCTACCAGAGAGGGAAAATGAGACTAGTTAACAAGTCTACTGGGTGAGAGAAAAGGCAATGCAACAGTGAGTGGGCAGCAGTACAGAAAAGTAGAGGAGGGTTGGTTATGCAGAAGAACAAGGAGTAGGATGAGAAATTAGAATACTTCTCTGGGACTAATGAAGTGAGAGGATGTGTCTTAGGAGCAACCAGGAGTAGAGCAGAGGCAGTTGAGGATCATGGGCACACTGAATCACGCTTGGAGAAGGTGGGGAACAAAATAAAGTCTGTTCCCAGTAAAGCACACTTTTCTATAGAGCCTGGCACTGCTCCTGGGATCCAGGGCCTCTTGACATACCGTTGTTTCCAAAAAGGGACAGGTGTCCATGAATTTGCACCAGATATTGCCCATGTCAGTTTTCTCTATTTAGACATAATGAAAACATGGCAGTCTGATCTCCTTTAGGTGTGATTGCGCCCAATCAGAGACCCAGGAAGGTCTTGATTCATACCAAGACCTCTGACACCAGATACACATAAGGGTTAAATGACAGCTCCTGAGTTACAACATACTGTAATATTATAAATACACTATGGTGTGTTCCACATATGTTTGTTTGATACACACAGTTTTTGAAGTCTGTGATAGCCCCTGTTCTCAGGCCCAAAACCACCATATCTACAGAAGAAGTCAAAAGTTTGGTCCAGTTGTGATTTGGATGACACATATGCAGTTGGAACTGTTAAGAGAATTTAATTCAAATAAAACAGGGAACACCACAATGGCATACACAAAACCACATTTCTTGCAATAAAGCATTAGGAGAGTGCTGTCCAATAGGTCTAGATGTGGTGGGATGGGCAAGTGTCAACCTGAACACCATGTTGAAATTTGCCTCTTTTCCCCACCCTGATGGTGAACCTCAACCTTAGCCCTCAGACACCCCTGCTTGTTGTAGTAATTTCCCTACTCTGTCTAAGTCTTGTAAATCTTGACAATGCTGAAGAACTACCTATCTATCTGACAACTAAATATTGTCAAGATTCACAGATTGCCATTCTTTTGCCTGTCTTTTTCTATTATGTAGCTGTTTCAGAGACTATTAGATTAAGTTTTGCACAACAAAGGATGCCACTGGCAAAGGCACTGTCACAAGTATTTTTCCAGAATTCCAGTCTCTAGAATATCCCCTTAAATATGGGGAACTCAGCTTAAATTATTAAACCAGGTGCTGTACTGTAACCACTGTAATGAATGGCACTCTTTGGCTGAAAAAAATTCAGTGATTTCTGCTGAATCTTCTCCATTCTCACTAAAATAGTTAAAACATTCCATTTACATAGTATCAGAACTTGTTCCCTTGGTTTTGCACATACTATCCATAAGTGCATGTCCATGAATGCCCATCTGTTAAGTCTGAAGCTTTTTCTGGTTCTCTAGTTCAACAAATACATGTTTATTTCACACAATGGGAAATAGGTTCCACTGAGAGTTTGTGAATAAGCAAGTCCATGAATTCTGCTTTTAGATATTGTGCAGGGAACATGAGGCTATAGAAACCCACAAGTGGACTGGGTCCAGTGTATGGAGTCTGGGGTGTTGGTCTATGCAGCTTTAAACCAGTGCTTTGCTTTGTACTGATACTTGGTGCTTTCATCCCTGGCTTACAGAGCCTGACCTGGGATATGTGCCTTGATTCCCAGGGGTACCAAATGCACTTCACTTTAACTGATGCAGTAGCAGCTACACTTGGTGGGGATATGATAGTGCGTAAGTCTGACTATTTTGAACATTTAGGCTCCGGAGGTTCAGTCTGAGCACCCAAACAATGTGAGGGCTCCATGCCTGGGCTCTTTGGCTGTCAGAGGGAATTAACACCACTCCTTACAGTGCTCAAGGCTGCTCTGAGCATCATGTGTGTGAAACACCCAAATTGTATTTTGAAGAGCACCAGAGAAAAACCTTTAAGGAGATTAAAGTTCAGATGAGTTTAGTTTATGTGTAGTGCCTGAATCCAAAACCAAAAACGTGGACAAGGCAAAACAGTCACAGTCAGCTCATTAAGTGAGGTAGGGGGAAAAAAAGGAGTATATAATTGTTAAACTAGATAATATATCATCTTATACATGTGCATGATATTGAGTATTCTAGTATTAATTTCTTAATTTTTAAATTTTAGTGTTAGACTTCATGATCTTTTAATGTAGCTCTGCATTTATTTTTTTTTATATATGACTTAAAATCTGACAGATGGCAAGCTTTTACAATTATTATTCCTTTATTTCCTCAGAATGTGACCTAGTAGTTTTTGGAATACATGCCTAAGGGAAATGTTGGTTGTTTCAGTGGTTGTGTAAGTTAAAATTGTAGCATACAATATAATGTAAAGGACAATTCTATAGTGATAAGTCAGAGAACCGTATGACTTCACAGGGCTTTTTCTATTTGTGCTTTGTGTGGTTCTGGAAAACGGAGTTAGCTTTTCTCTGTGTTATCCTGCTGCTCTGCCTCAGGGAAAGACTGGACTTGGACAGGATAAATTAATTTTCATTTGGACTGTGTCTCTCTCCCTTTCTCCCAGCATCACATTTGAAGTTCCTGTGTTGTGTGATCAAAAGGCATGTGATGCAGAAAGTCAGCCAGCTCTGCTACCATCAGCACAACTGTGTGCAATACAGATGGTACTAGGGATTACGGAGATACTATCTGACCAGTAAAGAGAAGAAAAACACCCAGTCTTTAATAAAATGGTTGTATCAGTGGGAGTGGAGAAACGTTTGATCAGTGTAGACAAGGTAACACTTAGTAAAAAGGTTAAGGATTAACTTATAAGCTCTAGGTGATGTGGAGAAAGGAAAAAGGTAAATGTTTGTCTTCTGAAATCAAATGCATTTTTTCCCCAGGGCACCAAACGTCCCACAGAGAAGAATCTTCCTTTGGCTAACATGCATTCCCTAACTCCAGAAATAATGTCCTAAACCAGGTTAGTCAGAGAGAATCAGGCTTCCCAAAATTTAACTCTGCCTACTCATTGTGTTTGGAGTTAAGCAATGAAATTGAGAGCATCTCAATTTGTATGATGATGTATGATTGGGATTTTTTCCCCTTCCCTTCCCNTTCAAGTGCAACACCCTTTCAGTCACACTCTCTGTAGCATGTGTCTGGACCCTTTTTTTCTCTGTAAACTCAGCACATTTGGATTTTGGTCCAGTTGGCAGGACTGCTGATATGTGAACTGTTCTTAGTCCTCCTGATGTTCCTAGAGTTGCCTGAAGGAAAAAAGTGTTGCTGTATGAACAGGATAACTCACAAGAAATAACCTTGGCAAAAATTATTTCTACTAGCATTGTGAAATTGGACATGATTTCTTTGATTACCTGTTCCAGAAATAATGCATTTCTTAACTACAGGAATATGTGTAATGCCTACTCCAGTTAATTTTTGGAAAACACTTATCATTCTGATGCTGTTTTCTGGTGCTTTTAGCTTTATGGAAGCATTCAAATGTCATTCTTCAACCCCGCTTAGCTAATGACAGCTAAAGACTTTCACAATGCCCTCTGCTAATGATCATGTAGAGAGATGTGGTATTGTGGAGAAAACAGTGTTCTACAACTTGAGAATGTAAGTTGGAGCTGGAAGTTTGATCACTTTGATTTAATAGAGACAGACTATTTATTCTTGTCTTTATTAAAGAGGAAATACCCTGCATGTTAGGTCTAGGTATGTACTGCTTTGCTAATGCCTGCTCATGAGTCTCACTGTCCTAACCACATCTGCACTGCTGTGCTCTGTCTTCTTACAACAGCTTGAAACTTGTCCATACAAAAGCAGTGTTACAAAAATGAACCTAATGAAGCAATAGTATCTCTTTCTATCCTAGAAATTCTCCACAGTCTTCACCAAGAGCTGCCTTGTGGGTGTTGATGCCTTTGCCTGGTCTTAAAATCAAGAGTCAAACACGGTTAGAAGAGGAAAAGGGATTTTACCTTTGTATTCATTTTAAGGATCCTTAGATGCACTGCATCCAGGTCAAATGCACCTCCATGCACCCTGCAATAGCCACCACAATCCACCTCCTCAAAGATCTCGTCTTATATTCTAGGTCTTACTAATTAGCATATCTATCCATAATTCCCCAATGAGAGGCTCAAATGAGTCCCACGCCCCTCCCCAAGGAACCTTCCCCTGGATGGTTCTATCTTAGTTTACAAAATGTGTTCTGGAGAGGACCTTGGGGTCTGGGCACACTGATCCCTCACTATGACGCTTCTAACATGTTTAGTCTCTCAGTTTAACAAACAAGTCCAAGAATGTAGGCAAAAAGCACTGAGAATACAAAGTTGTAAAAAGGTTTAACAGGGGTATTAAATAAAAGACAAAAATCATCATGGCATGAATGTCATTGTCCTTCCATCCCAAGGCACACAATTGTCTGGCCTTTGTCTTCAAACTCTCTGCCATGTAAATGAGTACATATATCTGCTCTCTCTTTTCTTCAGCTTCCTGAAGCTGGAAGGGAGGACAGGAAATAGTTTCCCCAGAATGGATCAGCCAAAATTGTGTTTACCATGGATGATACCACTCAGTTCTGCAGGCCTCAAAACAATATTTAGTATTGTTATTGCAAAATAGTATTTATCAGGGGATTCAACTGACAGACTGGGAACTCTTTTTGAAATTGTCTGTTGTGTGGTTTTGAAGAGTTCACTTCTTTTTAATCTAGAAGAAAAATATCTATAAAGCCTCTGCAAATTTACTTAAATATTGCAGCTGATAACAAAGAAATCCATGCAAGAGAGAAACACACTTCTGTAATTGTTCCAAAATTCCAAATTCTGTTTGGCAGTGTAGTTCAGACTGCTCTATATCAAGTTATTTTGGAGGCTACCTCATCTAACAAAACCTGAAGCAGTCGCTCCTTAAATGCTGCCTTGTTGTTTAACAAGTGCTGCCCTTGGTCAAGGGAACAAGAAGTTTCTCCTGCACAAGGTAACATGAAATGAATTTGAAAAATGATCTGCCACTTGTGTTTGTGGGACAAATTTATAAGAGCTTTGTCATGGTCAGCAGGGAAGATTAATGAAGTTGGGACTTGAGTCAATCAGTGTTGAAACACACCAAACCATTTAAATAAATGGAAACATTTAACAGAGTCTGTATCAATAAATACAGATGAATATTAATGCAGACCTGTAAGACTTGGAGTGGGGAGAAATGAAACAATGTAGAGAATAGGAAATGCTTAGAGGGGAGGAGTTTCACTACATTTCTAGTGCTGATCACCTAGAGGGATTTGGCACTGAAAGCAAAACTGTGCTAGGAATTGTACAGATAAGCTGGAGCTGTATTATTTTTCCAAAATATATCTGTTCTGCCTTTCTCTCATATTTTTCATCTGTAATCTTCACACAACTTTTATTTTTTTTTGTTTGTGTTGCTTATGTTATTGACTCATAATGGAGAATATGCATAAATTCTTATGTTTAATTATATGATCAAGGCAAAATTCATTATTTGATTTTGAAATGTACAGCTACAAAACACCACAGGATAGTTAATATATAAGAGCATTGCCTTTTCCCTAGGTCAGTTATTCACTGGGTAGCAGTTCCTTCTAACTGTGTATAGTAAGAGCATCCTCATGACTGAGGAAGTTTCTCTGGACTAGTTAACTTCCTGAGTTTTTCCAGAGACCCTGTTTATAACTTGAGAAGACAAGGTTATTGATGATGATAGGAGTCTTAGGACTGAAATTAAGCAGGTCTAAAGAGATGTTTAGGTTTAACTCATGCTCTAGATGTATATTTTAAGAGCATGAAAAAGTATTGGGCAGTGCTTGAAGGGGGTCTGACTGTGACAACAGGGAGTACAGCGGTGAAATACAAATACTGAGGATTAGTAAGTGGTATACAAAGATATTAAAATTTTTACATCAAAGAAAGTGGTGCTCAAAAACAATTTATAGAGTTTGGTGTGCTGGAGGAAAGAGTATGTTATTCAGACTGGAAATTTTGCAGAACTTTGGAAAAAAATTAATGATTATAAAAATTATGGGACATTTTTTGTCTTTCAAATGACTGAAAAGGAAAATACATATTCAGAATAAGAAATTGAATAATTTGTGTCTTTCCCCTCCACTTCCTGGCCAAAGCATTAGTAACTGAAACATACGCGCACACACATAAGATTTTGAAAAAAATATTCAATTTTTTTAAGAACTTGATTTCTGCATGACAACCAGTTATCCTTGGAGTGCTGCTTTCTTTCATAAAGGAAGACTGCTAGAAAGGCTCAAAACAAGCTTCCTTCTATAGAATCCTAATTGAATTCAAGTCTCTTGAGCTGGGATGTGTCCCTGAAAGACAAAAGGAACAGAACAGAGCATCATGCAGTTAAATTCACCTTTCTGTATTTCAGCTTCAGTAAGTTGGTGGATGGTATGACCTCAGAGAGGTTCACCTCACTGCTGAGGGAAATTGTTCAGCTAAGTCAGAGCAGACAAGAAAACAAGCGAACAAACCACCACCAGCAACAACAATGAAAACTACTGCTTCTAATTACAGACTGAACTGAAAAGGATCAAAATTTACTTTCTGCACCTGATATAGTTGCTTATAAAATTGTATATTCTACAACTAACATCATTTGGAGCAGATTGAAATTTCATTTCTCTTTTTCACTTCTAAGAGGCACCTTTTTATTACTTTGCAATGACATGAACATCAAAATGTTCAATATTTTTAGAAGTTAAGTAGGAAAAAAGTTTGCTTGCTGCCTTCCTTTCTTCCCCAGCAGGACAATGGAGCATATGCATATAAATAAGAAAACAGCTTTGACCAGTTGTTAGAAAAGAGGGGGAAATATCCATTACTTAGCAAAGACATCGGTTTTAAAATTTAAATCTAGTGTGGAGGCAATAAGAAAACTGACTATGCCAAAAAGGTTTGTACAAACACAACCACGTTGTCTATTGAATTTCACTCCCCTACTTCATTCTTAGGATGCTCGAACTGACCTACTGTAGCTCAACAGCACCACAAAGATGAACATAGCAATGCCTTTAGTTTTAGACACACTTTAGTTTTCAGGCCACATTAAGTTTTATCATAGCAGCCATTCTGATAGCATATATACATGTTCTTAACCATGCTGTAAAAATCAGTGCAGAAATCTGCTGGTTCTTTATACCACTCTTGCTGTGCTTCATAGAGCTAATATATTGTATTGGCTTGAACACTTGTATAACTGCATTCACACTAACGGAATTCTGAAATTTCAATTTTTCTGACACATTCTAAACATGCAAAATATTCTTTAAGAAGACAAGATGGTTGAAAGTCCCTCTTCACTATCTTTCCTTTGGCACATTAGATTCTTATTTTCTTTTGTAACTTGTGTAGGTAGTCATCTCTGTGATGACCCTTGAAATAAGAAAAGGACACCAATGTTGACTCTGAGACTAGGCAATGATACAGCAGAAATCCCTTCTCAGCCAGTCCTCAGGTCTGTGCCTTCCCTGACTACTCATAGCATCAAAGAGCCTGTTTAAACTAAGAGACTCTAATAATCTCTTGAGACTTCTCCTAATAATTTCACCCATATGTAGGAATAGGAGGAATTTATAGGTAATACTCTACGCTTCATAACAAATAAGAATGGATGGGAGTGTCAACTGTTTTTGTGAAAATAATCCCCCTAAATGTCCATCTGACAGTTAAGAAAATTCCTCAGAAAATGAAAGTGAACTAGTGAGAGTATAACTGTAACATGCTACAGAATCATGGAATGATTTGGTTTGGAAGGGACCTTAAAGACCATCTAGTTCCAAATGCCCTGCTGTGGGAGTACTGTTTTGCTTTAGTTTCCTAGTTTTACAGTTTTATGCTATAGATTTTCACTATTAATTCCCAGCTGTAGATGAACTTAAACTGCAAAATTCTTAGTGCATTATTAGAGTGTATAGGTGGTGAAGGGTGGCTTATACCAAGTGAGACTTGCAGGTGCTATCAATTTTTTCACACTATTGAATTATTTGCTTGAAAGAAGAAGATAAACCCCGTATTCACCCCATGTGAGAGCATAGAATGAGTGAGGATGTTTTTCTGTTATGGCTGAAAAGAACCCCTGCTCTGGGTGCTGTTGGGAATAAAGGAATTTTGTTGGCTCACCATGGTGTACCTCCATTTGAGATGCTGTGATGGGAATTTCATGGAGACTGTTCTTCTGTCTTACCAGTATCTCAAACAAAAACTGAGCTGAACCAGTGGGAAAATACACAACTCACAGTCGCATTGATAGGCAAGAATATTTAATTTTAGAGCAGTGGCAAGCACCCAAACCACATTTTTAAATTTTTTTTTTGGTCAAAAACAACTGGGTTATCAAAATAAGGTTCTTATCAGTTAAGCTTTGTAAGAGCTCAAGCAGACATTTTTATCCAATCAGGATATGAGAGGTGTTTCTTCAAAGAACTCAAAAAATAAGCCCAGCATCCTGATCCCCAACCTCATGCCCTGCAGAATAGGGGTATCCCAGTGGCTTCCTGCAGCAAGGGACAGGAAATTATTTTTCTGTTCATTATCATATTAAATGGGATAGTGTTTTACTCTCCTATTCAGAGACATTTTGCTGGATCATGAAGCATAATTAGTTAAAAACATAATATTTTAGCAGAACATGGCTGATTAATTTCCTTGCTTAGAAGACACAGGTGTGTGAGGATAAAAGCTTTCTGTGTTCAAATAAACAGAAAATGTCTCACAGCTTTTCAAACAACTTCCTCTAAAGGAATCTAGGTAAATGAAGACAGAAGTACCTGTTCAATATTTATTCATTGAAAAGCGGAGAGATTTCTGCTAGGTCTTGTTTTTGAAACAATGTTAAAAGCTGTCCTAGTGTAATTGTATTGAGCCTAATGAATTGTCACTGGAGATGAATTTGGTCCTGGTATCTGTTTTCACCTGCCAGAAAAAAATGTTTTTAATCTGACTTTACATATTAATCACTCACAGACAAGGAGACAAGTCCTGGAACAATTCTGTCTTCTTTATACAGACTTTCTAATTCAGGTTGTTATATTATGAGGTGAAAGAAAAGTCAAGATCACTCAATTTTTGTAATGACTTTGAGTCAGTTCCACAGATTTTATCAGGTTTACCCCCAAACTCAAGGATTTCTAGCTGGATTAATAATTGTCTGCAAAAATGCTTAGCTTTAAAAACATATTTGGAGCATGGAAAAAGACAAAACACTTTGGAAATTTATTGGCTGACTTGTGTACAAAACATTGTTTTAAAAGAAATTTGGGTTACTTCTAAATATCTTGAATACTCTGACTTTCAGATTGGTGGGAAAAGTGCTGTGTTCATGCTCTGGCTAGACAGGCAAGATACTCCTGCCAGCTCTGAGAGAGTAGCCCTGCAGTGTCTGGGCAAAGGGCCTGGCATCTCTGGGCTGGCAGCGGCCATGGAGGTGCTCTGGAGGCAAGGCAGGCTGTGCCCTCCTCCTGCCTTTCCTCAGACCATCCCTCTCTTCACCAAACCTTCTCTCGTGTCTGACAGGCTCTGGCTCCCTGCACCCAGAAGTAAGTATGTTGGATAACATATACAAAGCAGTCTCTTCTGTCTATATTTACCCATGGACTAAGATTGTCCTTGGAAAATATGTACCTTTCACAGTCTCATGGCTTCCTAATTCAATATTGATAGCATGCATCTCCTGGAGAGCTTTAATTTTAAAACTAATTCTGCCAGGTAGCCTAACTTGGAAATCAGGTTAAAGAGATCTCTCTTTAATCAGTAAAATGTCTCTCATTAATGAAACTTGTCGCTATCACATGCATTGACTTGCAGACCTAGTTAAAATTATTTGTTGTTTTGGCTTGTTCCAAAAACATCATATTATAGAATACAGATTTCAAGATACTAACATTTTGAAAGTGTTGTATTTTTGTGATTTCTCTTTTAAAAGAGAGAGTGGTTTCTCTTCCCCCACCTCAATGGAATAATTGGTGGGCTGGCATGAATGGGTCATGAGCTGCATACATAAGAGATACGTAAGTCAACTTAAAGCCCTTCAAACCTCAGTTGATAATTAGAAACGAGAGTATAGGCATGGTCCTCAAATCCTGATTAGAAGTCACTTAAAATAATTACAGATAGAGTGAATGCAATTTGAAATATTATCACCCTGGTAGTCTAATCCTAGCTGGTGAGCAGAAATCTCCATAAAATAGTCTTGAATATGATAATGTAAAATTTCAGATTATGTGTTTAAAAAAAAAAAAACATTGCTCAAGTACACAAAAGTAACCCAAAGTCGACAGAGACAAATGTCAGCAGTAAGTTAACAATCATAAAATGTGTAACGTTAGGTGTTACGTCCTCTATTACACTATATAGAGTTTTTATTATTAAGTTGTCTTTAATAGTTGAAATAATACTTTGATAAGTCAGCTATATTTAGGCATAACTGCCCTAACTTCTTTATCATTCATGACATTCACTTGCAAAACACCCATGTGATTTCATTATGTGAGTCTATTTGCACCCTCATCTCCTTATATTTTAACCTGAATTTTTCCCCATGCAATTATTTCCTCCTTCTACTTTTCCTGTGTTGATTTCTGCATTTGTGACACACTGATTGAGAATCACAGCTATTTTGGAATGAGGTTAGAAATATCTGCTTGGGCCCGTGTTAAAGTTTGAGGACTGTTTTTTTCTTTTTTGGAGACCCCTTGTATTTCCTCAAAATCTTCTGAACAGTGATACACACATTATGGAGTACAGCTGTCATTCCAAGGCAGCCTTCCATAAAGTATTGACCATTAGTGCACTATCTGTCCTACTGCATCATTCACATGATTCATCAAGAGTCAAGAAGGAACAGTTTGATTTTTCTGGCTAGTATACAATCATCCTTAATGTATTTGCTGAGATTTAAATTCAAAGCCAGGTATTGCAAGGACTACAGATAATACAATGCCATTAAGAGCTTTTGTGTCTTTATCAAAAGCTGTAGTTTAAGCCATATGTATCCTACACCTTCCTATTATGATTTTTTCCTTTTTTGAGGGGGTTGATTCCCACCTGCTCTTGCTTAGAATCCACATTGCCTTGGGGATAGATTTGCAGAACTTTGTCCTGTTCTTGTCATTGTGTAGATGGCAGAGAAGTACTGCAATGATATTTTACTTTCACAGTAAACCGGTTTTCACTTCTTCTCCAAGTCTGTGAGCTATCAGGATTTCAAAAGAAAAAAAAAAAAGGAACTAAGTAACTCTCTGCCAACAGAAATGAGAGCAGCAACTTGTATTTATGCTCCTACTGGATTTTATTTTTTTCAATTATGTTTATGTAGCACAGAATGAGAAAAGAAGTATGCGCATTTTGCTGACTTAGGAACCAAACTGGCCCTCAGAAACCTGCAGTCTAAGATGTCAGAGCACAGTTTTGGATCTTTCACTTTGGAGAGTATGTATGTCTGTCCACAGAGGGTCACTGTGAAAGATTGTGGCTTTGAGGTGGTGGCAATGCTTGTGTCTTTATGTTGTCCAGGAAGGTGTAGTCACCATCCCTGGATGTATTCAAGAAACTGGACATGGGACTTAATGGTGTGGTTTAGTTGACATGGTGGTTTTTCATCAAAGTTTGCACTTGATCATCTTGGAGGTCTTTTCCAATTGAAATGATTTGATGGTCCTGCGATGTGAGAAGCAAACATTTCCAACCAATTGACTCACCTATGGAGAACTCTGTATCAATACAGTGAAGAAAATATTAATACTTTATTTGAGCTTGTTTAAGCTTAGACAGGTTTATTAAAAATTTTATAACAAAATCCAAATAACAGGAACAGAAAAAAAAAATGCCCATTTCAAGATATTTCACCCAGAATTTCTAGCCATGCATAAGCTAGTTTTAATTTGTATATCTTATTGATCTCTATAGAGGAAAAGACAGTGCTGCAAATTTCCTTGGCTGAATGAGGAAAGGTTGGGTTTTAGGGGAACAAAGTAGAAATGTGTGTGTTTAGTGGCAGACTATGCTGGCTATATATTTATGGACCTTTACATCACTTAAGTACTTTTCCTGTCCTTGAAAATATGGATGCTCAAAAGTTCTTTTTAGAGTGTGTCATAAAAGACAGTGGTCAAACAGGAGTGACATGAAGGTGCTGAAGTTCTTAGCGATATTTATTTTATCTTTTAAAAAGAGATTTATTTTGCAGCTTATCTCTAACTTTTTTTCTTTTGCGACTTTGAACAAATAGAGGAAGATAAACTATTTATGACTGTTTTTTTTAAAAATTAGGCAGAATTTCCTCTAGAATTTTGTGAATTTTGTCAGAATATTGTGACCACTTATTCTGCATGCTATCTTAGTTTGAAAATCTCAGGACGAAATAACTGTTTTTCCTTTATTGTCTAAGGCTGTCTACTTCTAGGAAATCCATGCTGATGTTGCTTATGGAAGGATGATATAACAGAAAGTATTTTCATTCTTGATTTGTTACAGAAACAAGCCTTGAATTTCTTTTTAAAGACAGATAAACATACACAAAAATGTGCTATATTCCAATGAAATACTGAGATCAAATTGTGAGATTTATTTTATTTTTTTCTTCCCTTGGCTTAATGGGCATGATAAGTACTAAAGTGATCCTACACAGGGCACATCACCTCAATTTAATGGGCATATGGCATAAGGTCAGCTTTGGAAATTTGTTATTCTAACATTGCATCTTTGACAAAACATTGTTACTGAATTTTAGAGACACTACTTTAGAGTTTTAAATAGCGTCAGGAATATATCAGAGGAAGTCTTGTTGATGAAGTTTTTATACAGGATATATTATAGCTGAGAATCCTAGATTCTCAAATATCACTTTTCTTGCAGAGCCAGTTGTCTAGACTATGCAATTCCCATGAAGCAATAATGAGACAGAGAAGGAAAAAAGCCCCTGTTCCACTCTGTGCCCAGCTTCTACCTCTGACCCTCCATTTAGTGCCTCACATAGAGTGTTCCTGGCTTACTTTCAAGCCTTTCCACAAACATGCCATTTTCTGCAAAAGGCTTCAGTCTTGCTGGCTCCACTGTAGATTCCCAACACCAAGTCACACCTGTAACACCCAATAAATTGGACATGATGTTTATTGGGTGGCTTCAGTTGTTCCTGCCAGCCATGAGGACACTGTCAGAGTGCGACCAGTATATCTCCACACAAAGTGCACTTAATGTCTGCAAAAACCTTCACCTCCAGTCTGGGAACGTTTGGTGGTAAAGTGAGAAGGGATACAAGAAGACACCTAATCCTTTCTAATATCTACTCCTGTCAGGAAATTTATTTTTTCTAACAGAAACTGTTCGCACTAAACAAGGCACTTCTGGAGCTTTTCACATGGCTAAGGGAAGGTACAACTTCTAAGCTGAGCTGCTCAGGTGTCACCTGACCCACAGCTGGGGCCACCTCATCAGCCACCACTGGTAACCTCTGCAGAGCTTTCTTTTGGCCAAGGTATAGCACCATCCTGCGTGTGCCAGGCCAGAGCAGCTCTCCATGTGCAAGGAGAGAGCTCCAGCACAGGGGTGTCAGACCCGCTGGCCTCACAGGGCTATTTGGCCTCTGCCCCAGTGCTGCTCACTGCATCTCCCTCTGCCCACAACATCATTTTTCCACCCTGATGCCTGCAAAGGATCTTGCACAAATGTTGTGGCTTTTTCCTTGAGGTCTGGGTAGGTACATTTCTAGGAGTCTTCCTTCCTCCACTTTTGAGTCCTGAGACCCTAACCTATGCTCATGTAATTTCATTCCTGACTTATTTAAGCTTATGACCTGTACTTGTTGGCAGAAATGCAAGTTTTCCTCTGAGACAAGGAGTTTACAGGTTTTGTGTTGTGTACTACCAGCAGAGATCACAACACACGAAGAGTGCTTCACAATCAAAGACATTGCAGCCCCCCTTGGCATTACATGCTCTAATAGAGGAAAGCTACAAATAAAATAAAAAATTACTGAGACACTGAAAAATCCTAATCACTATGCCCAAAGTTAGATTTTAATACATGGTCAGGTGTCTATGAAAACACAGTTTGAGAGCTGGAAATATATTTTTGGGTTATATTTTAATATGAGCAGGTGAAGATAAAGTACATACCATGTAGTCAGATAAATAGGAAAGTCTGCAGCACTTACTTGCCAAGAATACCTGCAAATAATTGTATTAAGTTGAAGTGGTGCAGTATTTAGACCAGCTGAGAATTAATACTGTGTTTAGCAGGATGCATGGGAAAATGGATACACTGCTTCACCAGGGAGATGCATTCTTATTTCCATAAGGGAAAAATTATGAGGAATTACTGCAAGAGATTTCAGCAGGTTCTGCTAGGTACAGTGTGATGATAAAGTGTGCTAATGGAAATCAAACAGTCTGAGTTGAAAGTAGCTATAATCTCCATGCCTGTTAATGGTTCTAAAATCACTGACATTAACCATAATACCATTCAGGATGGAGTTTAAGACATTGGTGGGAAGATGGAGGAAAAGGGAATTAAATCACATTTTCTTTGGATAACTGTATATAGTCCTTTGCTTTGTCTTTCTTACCTGCTCTCACAATAAAAAGGAATCTCAGCCTTTTTATTATGATTTTTAATTGTAGTAGTAGTAGTAGTAGTAGCTACCAGTTCCAACTACATTTGGCAGAAAACTGAAGCTCTCACAATTAATTAACTTTGCCAAGTCTTATGGAGCTGTGACACTGTTGTAGTAGGCCAAGTAAAGAAAGGGTAATGTTAGCTCACCAAGCAATGCTTGGTCTAATAAACAGCCTCCATAAGCTTTGGTACTTCTTGTACCTTCTAACACAACAATCACCCACAGGGCACTGACCTGTAGGAAGACTGACCATTGGGTTTGGTGGCTGCTGAACTAGTTTTTTAGTTCACAGAGGATGTTCCTGAAAAATGTAATCCTAAACTATCAGTAGAAATATTGCATTTTTGCAATATCTTGTGAAATGGCTGGGTGTTGATTTGATTTTGTTTTATTTTATTTTATTTTATTCATTGTATTTAATTTTAAATCAATGACAACATTGATTGGTCAAATGGCCCAATAAATGACTGGCTGAACAATATGCACAACAGTTCCATTCTTTCCTAACAGAAGAAAGCAAGTTTCCACCAAGTTTTTCTATTTATTTTCTATCTGAAGCAGTAACGCTGGTTCTGCGGTTATAATTCTATTTCAAATACTGATATACAGAACTATTTCCATGAAATCCAGCATTAGGAGTGTCAGGGAAAGAAATGGGGAAGAATGCAAGGTGTTAAGCAAAACTCTTGCTAAGCAGGTTAACTCTTTAACAGTCTCTAAAAACTGGTAGTTGAACTTTAAAGTTCAACTTTAAACACTTCAGCAGGCAAAAGCTCTGCTTCAGCAAGCCTTAGATTAAGTGACAGTAATGTTAAATGCACATTGCCCACTTCTGTAAAAAGAGCAGTGAAAAAAAACCCTCAAAATCATGCTTGCTTAAGGATTTAGGAAAAAAAGGTGACTTGTGGGTGGATGAGATTTAAGCATCATATAGATAAGCTAAGTGTTCTGAGGAAACTTGAATCTCTTTAAGAAATGGAATTGACACAGAGGAATCAATGGTAGAAAAGCTTACAGACACTCATCTGGAATGAGTAACAAGAAAAGATCGTTTCCAACTTGGCGATTGAATGTTATATGCAGTCTTAAACCGAAAAAGGACCCCATTGCAATATCTTATTTAAAAGGTTTTGTGGCTTTACGATATCTTTTTTTTAGGGAATTTCTGTGTGAAGACTCAGGTACGTTAACATAAATTACTTGAGTATCATTTTCTCTTCGATGTCTCACAGGAATTAACTCACAATGATACTTAAATACATTTACTTAAGGAAAAAAATGTAGGCAAAACCAAAATGATGTTCCGGATACCTTAAATATTACACAGTTTTAATAAGAATGCATTTAGCAGCATATGAACCTTATTTACTGTGAAGTATAAGATCTGCAGGTACAGCATCCAGGATTCTTGACAACATCAAGCAATCTTACTTGTAAATGAAGTTACTTTTCTTCTCAGAATTCTTTTCAAGAAGCACTTTTCAAGAGATGCTGGTTTGATATTTGTTTAAGCAGTTTTAAACCAAAGCCTCAGGCTGTGAAATCATATGCATGTCACTGGCTTTTTCTTCAAATTGATAGCCAGTGCATCTTTTCAACAAGTCTCAGATAGTTTGTAGTTAGCTGGCCACGTTTAAGATTTAAACTCTCAGTGTTTGCCCTTTTGAAGGGAAGATATTTTGTTACATCTTGCTCTCCTGCAGACTCTCAGTGCATCCTTTCTCCTGACAAATGGAGCTAAGGCTGTACTAATGTTTCAGCCCTGCTGTCCATTACTTTACTCTCAGATAAACAGAAGCAATTTACCTAGTGGACAGAAAATGTACACTGTTCAGCTTGGTCAGAAGGAAGATATGACAGTCAAAAGAATTGCAGGGGCTACTGAAGTATAGCTGTCCTTGGCCATGTGAATTCATAGATCTCCTTTCCTTGCTTGTTTTTTGGTAAGTTTAGCACAATTCAGACCCCGTATCGGATGTGGGGCCATAAGACTATTCCTACAGTTTTTAGCTGCTAGCACTTTGTTACAAATTCACTTACAGTTTCTGTTAGTTAGAATCATTCTTTCATGTCCATACTGCTGGAAACCCCGAGGCATAAGCCTAAGGCAAAATAATCATGCTATCCTTGCTGGAATCAGGAAAGTGAGAATGGCTCAAGTGAAGATAGTTTCCCTCTCCCTCCTTTGTTGTCCTTAAGTTTTGTTCTTTTGTCCAGTGTAATACCAAATAGGTAAACTGTGGCACATGACTATTATTCAGACGAAACCCCTCGCACCTCCCTGCATTGTTTTATCCTATTCTTTTTGTTTTGTTTCTTCTATTCATTTTGCTTCTTTCTTTAAATCTTCCTTAAGAGGCTTTCAGAAATCCATTTAGTTTGACTCAGTTTGAAATATAAATAGCAAGCAGATCACTGTCCCAAATATCATCTGTGAGACTCTCTTTAGCACTTAAACAGCATCCGGTATGTGCCTGGCACCGGCACAGAGACAGGAGTCTCTGCAGACTAAGCTGATTTAGACGCACGTCATGAGACCAGCATGTCACTAATTGCCAGTTTACACACTGAAGAGCTCCTAACTGGTAGTGAAGGAGAAAATTTCATGATAAATTACCATGGAGTAGGTTTTAATATAGGTCACATATATTTTTACCGTGTTACAAGTTAACTCCTTGATGACTCCTGCAGTAAAACGTTCATCTGGCTATACCCAAAGATCAGAATTTCCCAGAGAGAGAGGTCTGTATCACTGTTAAAGTACCTGTGGTATCTACCAGGCCTTTCATGTAAAGATTTTTAAGAAGAAGAAAATGGACCAATTTAATTATTGTGGGTTTAGCACACTTCACCCTTATTTCTGTGCTATGGCATGTCTTAATTTACCAAAAATACTACCTGGAGGATAACCTGTGGACTCTTATCTCACTTATGCTTCTGCATGGTTCAAGATGAGGTCACCACCTGTCTTGGAGTTGTAAATCCTGGCCTAAAAGCATGTAAGCTCAACCTGTTCATGTCAGTATTTAGTTTATCTATGCAGATATGGAAAAATTAAATGTAGGACTGATAGGATTCAGGAGGTATTTTTATGAAAAATAAATGGTTGGAAATATAACTGACAAATTTTACAACTGGGTAAAATTTTCATTAAATTTTTGCTTTAGCAAGAAATATAAATTTTAAAAACTCTCTAACAATGTTTTCCAACAATGTAATAATGTCTTAGACTTCCTTATTTAATTTAATTACATTGCATGCTCTATATAACAAAATCACATGTGGAAAAAGTTCTACTTTTTTTAAATCTTTGAGTAGGAGTGTCTATTTTGGTATTATGCTTCTAAGGAAAACCACCTGTCTTCAAGTCCAATTTTTGAACTGGTGACGATATGCCCATTAATATGGTTTGATTTGATTAAACTTCAGATTAAAGAAGGAAAATAAATTACTTGTTTCAAGAGAGGCTTAAAAAACATCATTTTTCTATTCCCTTGTGATATCAGCAAGCCATGTTCAGCTGCCTGAAACACTTTGTAGGAGTCAAATTTTAGTTTTGTCATTAGCTGTCTGGAATAAACAGACTGAAGATCCATGAGTACAGGAAGGGTGAAACAGGACGTGTAGGCATGCTCTGAAACTGGCAGATGTTCATTTTCCCAACAGTTTAGTCCAGTCAGCTCTTCATTTTTCAGTGTAGCAGATACATTTGCTCTCAGATTTCTGATGGTCACACTAAAGTACTTGCATGAAGATTTATTATGTTGGTTAAAAAAAAAGTGACTTTCTTTCCAGAATAGATCCACAGGTAAACTGAATGCTGATTTTTTTTAATTTTCTGTCTTTGTGACAAGCTTTGTCCTCAGAATTCTGAAGCTGCTTTTTATGCAGCATTTTTACCTCTCTTGGAAGATGTTATCCTTAAGTGAGCCTTATCATTCCAGTGACTATATCTTTAAAAAGTCGTGTAAGGAAGAGATACTGCAGCAGCTTTGAATTTTAGAAGTGTAGTATATGCTACAGGTCACGTTGGAAAAAGAAGGAAGTGCACTATTTGCTAGAAGCCATTTCAATCACAGAATTTTATTAACAGTGTTCTTTTCTCTGATCATGATGCACTGCATCACAAATACTGATTTTCATCAGTATTAATGTTTGCTACAAGCAGGTGAAGCAAGAAAATATATAAATAAAGTGGCATAAAGTAGGATTAAGTGGAATCACTCCTCAAGGATTATCAGAGCACCTTATATCTCACACAGCCTAATATCATCATATCATGTGGAAACAGCTTCTATTTTATGAGATTCTTTTTAATTCCTAACCCTTGCCCTCCTTCATTACTGCAGACATTTTTTGCTTGATATTAGTATTTTAACTACTAAGTATCTTAAATTTAGCCATTTAGCCTTATGAGGCATTAAACTCCATACAATTTTTTAAACATAATTTAACTATTAACCACTACACCACTGTTCTATTTTTACAGTTAAATAATGTTTTCCATTTTCTTGCCCATTCATGTAAATTAGTAAAGCTCTTTAAATGTGACACAGTATTTTTTTTCTCCTTGTACTGATGTCTGTTAAAGGGCTTTTTAACAGCAAGATGTTGCAATATGTCCTGCATATTCAAGACTATAAATGCAAGAAGATACTTAGAAGATTATCTGAAAGAAGTGCAAGTATCAAATATCTCTCAGTGCTTATACTATTTTTGATGATATAATTTTTGGCCAAGATGAGTGCGTTTTCCATTGTTGTCATGGTGTCTAAGTAGGAGAATATCAAATCCATTTATTTGTCTGTGCCTGTGACATTAAAAAAGTGTTGGATATAGTTGATAACCTCAGCTGGTTGAGCAGAGGCCAGCAAGGTAACCATCTGCCCAGTGTGGTAGAAAACTCTCAAACTGCATACTCAAGGTAAATCTTAGTTTATCCAAGACTTATCATAGCTCAATTCTACATATAATGTAAGTGCCCTGTGCAAGACATCATAGTGGTTTATCTGTATACTCAATTGTCTAATATGCATTTGGCTGATACTTGGAAAAAAAATCAAAGCTGTATGTCTCTATGCCACATCACTATCCTGAGTTCAAAGTGCTCCTTTCCAATGGAAGATTCTGATCCTTAAAGAACCATCCATCTATCCGAAGTTAGGATCAGCTGCCAATAACACGTAATTTCCAAAAATCTCCAATGCTGACAGTTCAGTAATGCTAAGAAATCCCTTGCATTTCTTACCACTTCTTATAGGTAATTTCCACCATCCCCACTCCAAATGCCCAGCCTAAGGCCTTGCTTTACATTTATGAGATTTTTTTCCTACTACATCTTACAGCAGGAGGAACAAGTTATAAGGACTGCCTAGATTGAAGTGTTCAACAATTCTCATCACAGCTATTTGCGTTAGGAAGCTTCCACCTGGTCAAGCTCTGCCCAGCCAGGATAAACAAAGACGATTACGGTGTCAGTGTTTTCTAAATAGCTACTTTTGCAGAAAATGGTTTTTCTTTTATCTAATAAAAGTACAATTGAATGTAATTTTGTTCTTTTAAGTAAACGGTTCTCTAAAAGAGATACAATTATGAAATTGCAACTCAATCTGTAAAAAGACGATGTTCAACAGGTTCCAAGAAGTAGACCCTAGATTATCTTATGAGTTCCTCAAAGCACTCTTTCAAGTGCCACTGCTTAATAACAACAGATAGCTGCATTCTTTGTACATAAACTTAGTCCTTCAAGACTCACAGTGTTAGATAGCCATCTTGTCTTCTTTTGTTGGTGGTGGAAAATAGAGGGACCGAATTGCCTTGTGGCTGCTCCTGACTATAGATAAATCCAGACAACAATCTATGACTGCCCAGTACATTTTTTATCTTTCACTAAAAGAAGCATTATAAAATCAATCCTATTTGTAAAGTTACCATCCTCTGGTGAATTTTGAGAGGATTCCAGCTATTCCTCCAATCCCCAAAAACCCCCTGGAGTCCGTCCAGCTGATTTCTTTCTTTATCGAAAGAAGACTTCTGTCCAATCCTGTGGAGTTCATAGCCACTTCACTCTCCTTGGCAGTTCCTACTTAGATCATATGAACCTTTGCTAAAGGTCTACACAACTTGCTATGAAATTTATTGTAAGTTTTTCTCTGATTTCACAAGGCTGTGAACTAAGCCTTTTTGCTTGCATTGTGGCCCTATAGGATTTTCCTAGTCTTCTCTCTTTTCTAGTCAACTGTCTAAACTTGATGATCAGCTTCCGATTCAAACAGCTGCCAAATATCCTGCTGGGCACTAAGTAACTGCTGCTAATTTCCCTTTGCATAGATAATGAAGCCTGACATATATACAACACAGCACGTGAGAATCAATCTCAGCTTTCTGAAGTATAGCAAATTGAGACAATAGCTGTAAATTCACTGTTTACTTTCTTTGATTTCCAAGTAGACAGAGATTCCAGCTTAAAGATTTGTGGGAAACAAATCCTTTATGTTTATCTTTTTGATGCACACTTGATTTCTCCCACATTCCATTAATAATAAGAGCATCTGAGAGTGTCACTGGTGCTCACAAACGTGTGCTCTGTGTCAAAATATTTTTACCCACATATTGTCATTTTTGTTAATGGCAGGGTGTAAGAGTCTGGGGAGAAAAGCACTGCAAGGCATAGGCTCTGCCCTTGCTACCAAGAGAAGATCAGGGGTCTCACATAAGAGTAGGGAGTTGCCTGCCATGACCTCTTTCTTGTTGCGCTGCTGTTTCAGCTTCTTGAGAGCCCAGATCTGTTTTGTGCAATGGCTCTGCCTGTCATTTCTCTGGAGGCTACAATAGGAAGCTGTTGCCTGCCTCACGAAGCTCCCAGTTGCTCTGCCACGTAGCCAATGCCAGTGTTTCCCATATGAGTCTGGGCTGCTATTCCAATGCTCCTTTCTGCAGCCTTCATGACAGATGGTGCACAGCTCTGCAGCAGCCACAGCCGAATGTAACTCGTGGAGGTGTGATCCCACTGTAAAGATTTTCCAGCATTACTGCTCAGAAAAACTCCAGTGACAGGAAGTGACAGTTAAAAATGCTATGATGTACATAAAAGCATTTTTTCACCCCTCATTGAAGACAGAGCTGGAGGGTACCACTGTGCCTATTAGTGACAACTTGAATTACCTGAGCATCATGAATGGCTGCTATATTCTGCATTCTGACTTGCCAAGCTGGTATGAGGAACAGCACAGTGTTGTGGAGGTCTTTTAACAGTCGTTAGAACCACACATCTGAGAAGCTGCATAGTCAGGTAATAGGTTAACAGTGAGGGTTTGTCATCTGGGGCCAGTGCACATCGCCAACATTTCACACAAAGCAGCTGCACCAAGGATAGTCCAAGAGCAGAGCAGCTGGGTGGGCTGTGCGAGTCTGGTGGCAGCAGCTCAGTAGCACAGTCACCTGGCCTTTGCCTGCTCGTGGCTGGCTCACAGCTGACTTAGGGACCTATGTGAGCATCACACGGAAAATGAGGAACAGCCTTGTCTGACATCCAGCCTGCAGAAAGCCCAGATTTAAGGCAATCTTAGAAAAAGACAAGTTGGTGTAGTCCAGAGACCAAACATATAATGTGAGTTCTTAGGAGGTATAAAGAAAACTCTGTAGGATAGGGAAAATTAATTGAAGCAAGAGAAATTTCTTTTTAAATAGGCTACCTTTTCACCAAAAAACAAAGACAACAGGTACTTCTACTTGGGTCCTATAAAGGGGAACAAGTTTTCAATACACACTTCTTTAAAAATAACACAAAAATAGAATTTCTGAGAAAAAATTCGCATGCATCTCACTTCAGTCACCTATAATGACCATTAAAAAGCTAGGTCCACAGAGGCATATTTGTGCCTCTTTGGATACTATAGTTATAGCATAAATGAATGTAGGCTACCAACCTATGGCATTTGCATTAAAACATTTACAGCTGAAGGCAGGTGTCAAATTTTCAGTTAAGAGGGTTATAACTTGACTTTAAGTCTCCTCCTTTCTGGCTTTAGCTGGCTTCACTTCTCAACTGATGTTCTTCATTTCTATGATTTCTCAACTGGAGGCAGCATGATTGCTTGTTGTCAGTGAGTGTACTGTATAACGTGTGTGCCTCTAAATTGCTTTCAAGTTGATAACTCTTTCTAATAAGCTTTGAGACAGTGCTCAGCATATTTAATGTTTCTATTATTTTTCTACAAAATTAGAAACCACTGCCAATATTTTTTTTCCTTGTTTAAATCTTCTTACCCCCAATCAGCTGAAAGAGGGAGAGTACTTATGCTACAGGTGCACAATTCTGAGCACAGCTGTCTCTCCTGACTGTTTATGAAGGCTTGTCATAGAAAACAAGACCACTGCCAACCTAGCTTGTGACAGGAAAATATGTATTAACTGATAATTATTTTTGTTTGGGTTTCATTCCTCTGTAAAATAAAAATGCAGATGTAGAGCCCTATGTGTTGTTGGTACTGGTGCCCCATAGGTCTTGTCACAGTAAATTAAGAGAAAATAGAAATTTGCTAATTTTTCATTACAAAAAATTAAAACTAAAAAAAAAGGCATTAAAGCGATAGTCCCTTCATAAGTCTGGCAACAACAGGGAAAAACAACTTCACGGCCTGATGTTGTTGCATTTTGGCAGTCAAACGGGTTTGTGTAGGCTGCTGTTGGCAGCAGTTTTCATTAGCTTTGGGCCTCCTTTCTGGAAAGACAGAACTGAGCTGCCAGACACAGATGTCCAGTCTGTGCAAGCAGGACTCACTTGTACACTGTCCTGCTGAGTAGCCCCCTTGAGCATCTCCCATCTGCCTGCCCTTAAGTGCAATTCTCTTATAATTATGACATCTTCCTTACATATCCGGGCTTTAATTCATACTTTTGCTTTAAGCTAAATTTCCTGTTATGTTATAGTAACCATTAATAATCACAGCAGAACTTCTCAGCAAGGAGAAATGAGTCACATTCCTGTATACCTTGAATAAATGCCACTGTCACTACAAACAAGTGATTGGAATAGGGCATTGTTTTAATAGTTATTGGTATTTATGCTTCACCTAGTAAGCTCAATAAACAAAACTAATCTAGGATCACTGTAATGTTTACTGATTACCTTCATTAGATCCCACAAAAGAGATACCACTTGCAGAAAAAGGAATCAGCACCACTACTGATTGTTATCCTCCTGGTGCATCTGGTCCCATGACTGCAATAAGATCAGAAGGATTTAGGTACTTTTCTTTCTGACTCCTTGAAAAGAAACATGAAATTATGAATTCTTCCCTGAGAGATAGCATAGAAGGAATTAATCATGTCCTCATGATGAGAGAATTCTTTTCAAGTAATGGCTGTTACCAAAAAATATTTTAAAACATTTTTTAGAAAAATATATTCCTATTGATATTGTGCTGATTATACTTGAGCAAATATTTTCTATATGATGAAGTTTTGAAAATTAGATCTTTCCAGAACTCTGGAGATGAACCTGGTAAAGATTCTGAATTTTTCAGGCTCCAGAAAGACTCCTACATATAAATTGCATATAAGGAATAATGTGCAGCTTTATTGTCTTCCTATTACAAAACTTTTCTCAGCACCTCTGTACTGAGACAATTTTTTCAGCACAGCTAGCATTTGGACTGGGAGGAATAAAGTTCTGGAACATGAAGGGATAAACTTTTAGGGTGCAGTGATATTTGCTCTGTTATTGTATATGTCCCAAAAATGCATTTTTTTTTACTCTGTACATGAGAGTTTGAGGGCTCTCCAGAAAAATAAATCCTTATTTGCTATTTTATTGTCAGTCCCTCCTGAGAAGGGAGTTTTTTTCAGTCAAGAGAAGAAAAGATCATTACCATACCTTACCATGCTGAGCAATGCATTAAGAAAACATGTACATCAAAATCTTAGGTGCTAGAAATTAATTTGTGTGAGCAAGAAATTGCCCCCATTGTGCAGCTAAGTAGCTGTATGCTGGCAGTTCTTGAATTTGCTTCTGAGTTATGGTGGGTTTTCTGAAGGTTGGAGGGGGTTGGTTGGTTATACTGGAGTCTATTTTTTGTACCTCTGCACCTGGATGTGGTATACCCAGTTTAGTACAGCCCAGTACTTTGAGTGATACAGCTGAAGACTTTTCCTGGCATTGTCTTAAATATTTCATTTGTGGCTGTAAACTCAATGTTATTATGTCAGGGTTAAGACCAGGCAAAAAAATATGTCATATGTCCATACCCTGTCTCCACATTATTCAAATAGCAGTGGAATTCTGTCTCTGTTTACTTACTCTTTGGCTTAACTGGTATGTATTTAGCCCTTCTGATATTTCCATAAGTCTGTTTCGCAAGTGAATTATCACTTTTGTTTTACTACCTTGGGTTTCTTTCGATCTGTCACTGTCCCCATGTAATGAGATGTCCAGCGCTGCTGCAGGTGTAGTTGTATTTATTGCCCTACATAGATGAAATACCTTCTGTAGATTGAATGTTATTAAAAAAGCTGTGGACTTCCTGCTGTCAAACTGCATTGCAAAAGCATTGCTTGTTTGCTTCAACATCACGACTAGGTCTCTTTCTGTGTGTTCAATAGTGAGATGTTAATTTTGATTATTTTTTTAAATTAATGGAAACCACTGAAGAAACATAATCTTTTCATTCCCATAGAAGTCTGAGGCAGCTAAACTGTTTAGTTAGCTCCCTATTACTTGGCTGAGGTTAATCAAGATGTGCCCAGTATAAAACTTGAAAAAATTAATTGTTACAGCCTAAGTGACATGGAATTGGACTGAAGAGAGGATGAACACGATTCTGTGAAAGAAAGACAGTTCAGTCCATGCTCACACCTTCTGATACATATAAATGACAAATACAACTCCTTCTTGATTGACTCATTATGTAGAAGGCTGAACTAATGCATAGCTAACTTGTATATTAAGCATGCCTTACATAAGGCAAGCAGAGGCAGCTCTCTGACATCAAAAAGTGCACATTAAAAGACCTGAAAGAGTAGTGGTCAAAAAACTGCAGTCAAGAATGTTATTTTTCTCTCGGAGAATATGACATCTTTAAAATTCAGCAGTTCCCTTGATGTCTGTCAATGTGTCTGTTTGTTTTGAGGAAGAAAAAGATGAAATGTTGTTTTTTGATAAGGTCAAAATCTTTCCTTTTCAAGCACACCTGGAATGTTTTGATTGTTTCAAGACTCACATTCTTACTTTGCAAGAAAAAAAATGTAGATCAGTATGCTCTAAAAATGATAGTTTATTTACATGTATGTCTTACTTTAATAGATTAATCAAAAGAAATATATTTAGGTTTGTCTGAAACATATACTTTAGTTGATGATGTTAGGCCTGTGATTAAAGAACAAGTAATTAAAAAGTTTTATTTTCCTTTATTATTAGAACAATTTTGAGGGGATGGAAATAGTCATGTTAGATTACATACTGAGCCACCTTTGAAACACTGAACGTAGTGTGTAAGGTCAACATAGCAAAAACCTAGGTTAGGTCACATACAGATGCAAGAACACAATCCCAGATATCAGTATTAGTACACAAGCTGGGCTCAGCTGCTCTATTTCAAACACCAGTTCAGATAATTCAGCTTAATAGAGACATGTTTTATAGTAACTTTTTTATTGCAATCTTCCTGCAGAGCGAGTAGCATAGGTAAAATCAAAGCTCCACTGAAGAGTGAAGCTCTGCCTATGACTTTAACCTATGTCTTTGTCAGAACCTTGTACAAGACCAAATGAGTCAGCAACCTCCTGTTCTTTGTGGAAAGATTCTAAAATTTTTGAAGAATTTTCCTCTAAGGAGGTTCATTTTCATCTAATGAGAACATATGGCTTTGGCAACACCAATCTCTAAGGAATGCAGTCAACCTTTCTTTTATTTTCCTCTTTTAGAAAGTATCAGCGTAAGTACTGAGCTCACCACCAGTAAATCACCAAGTAGCACGAAGTATTCCAAATGTAATCATAACTATCCTCACTTGAAGAAGGCTTGGAATGATGTGAATCATAACTGCACTTCATAACAAAGATAATATTGTGTAAATGTTCCTATTCAGTAGCAATGAGTCATGCTACAATGACTGCCACTTAATCATTCTGACTAAACAGAGATCAACATTTACAACTAAATGTGTTACATCTTGAAATATCTTGGAGAGAGAAATATAGCAAAGTTTAAAAATTTGTATAAGTTACCACTGTATATTAATTAATTAAGAACTACTAGTTTTATTTGCAAAAGCTGTGGTCATTGAGGTGTGAAAGACACTTATTATTCAAAAATGTCTTGAAAACATTTTTCAGTATCAGGAATAATCCACTTCAGCCTTTAACACACTATCTATGTTCCTTTCACAGGAGATTAATGCAATGATAAATGCCTGGTATAGTTGAGAATAAAAACAGCATGGCTTATCACAAAAGCAGAATTTTGCTTTTTCACTTAATGTAACTTAAGGCACAGGTTGTCCAGAGTTGTGGAATCTCCATCCCTGGAAGTATACAAAAACTATCTGGAGATGCTCTTGGGCAAAGGGCTGTCAGTGTCCCTGCTTGAGCAAGAATGCTGGACCAGATGGCCTCCAAAGGTCCTTTCAAACCTCAGCCATTCTGTGGTTCTGTGACCTCTTCTGAGTATCCCAGTATTGATGATGATCAGAATTGATAGTGTTTGAGTAAAACAAGAAGTGCTGAACTCCATTCTATATTTATAGTGGATCACTATTAAGCTACATAAACTTTGGAGAGTACCTTTGCTCTGACTTTTTTCTGGGCTCTGCTGTTCCTGTACCTTTGACACAACTTCTGCACAAAATGCTTTCAAACTTCTGGCATAGTCCATGTATTCCCCCTTTGACTTTGGTGAATCTTCTGCAGAGTCAAATCTAATTTCCTGTCCTGCTCTAAGTTCTTTTACTGATATCATATCCATCTGGTGGTGCTGTGCTGATACCATCATATCTCCTGCTGAACACTATTCTCTTGTTTCTTTACAGCATCCTGTCTGCATCCATCCTTTGAGGCAGGGAACATCTGTTTTTTATACACTGATTAACCTGGAATGGAGACTCCGGGGCTCTCAGGTAATAAAAATAGATGACGATAGCAATATGATGTGAGGCTCCAGCCCAGCATATTGATTTCACCTGCATATGAATATCAAGTTTTGGAATAAAATCTGGTGCTTCAAAATCAGTTTTTAAACTCTTTAATATTTCCCCGGAACCATTATTTCATTTCATAGCTTTACTAGCTAATCCAAAATTGAAATTTTGAATAATTTCCTGTTTAGCTAGCGCTGTAAGTTATACCTGCTCGATGGAATTAAAGAATTCTTTCTATAGGGAAGTGAAGCACATAAATATTTTCATAGATTGTGAGAGGAAGGTTTTGTAAATATGTGAATAATATGCCAATTGTAGCACAGAAAGCCTGTAAGCTTTTTTTTGTTTTTCCATCAGAAAAAATAAGAGCAAAGACTTTGTTTTCACACAATGATGCCATCAAAGTCATTCTACACAATTGCGCAGCCCTTCTATCCTTGGGCAAAATACAGTGGAATGAAGTCAATAATGGAAACAAGTTTAAAACATCAATAAAATAATAAGGGGTTTTAAGACCAAAAGGGATCATGTGCTTTAGGAGAAACATATTTCTAAATGTCAAGGATACAACACATTTTTAATCATTATTTTTCTAACTGATTTTGTTGGGCCTTTCTTACTCTGGATGTAACAACTTTAGATCCCTAGTGAAAGCGAATGGAAGAATTAGGACAATGGTAAAGGTGAACTCGGGGAAAAAACTAAAACTGACCACAGCTAGATAAATCCTCTTCTTTAGTGTTAATTCGGAAAAACAGTAGGTATTATCTTTTTAAAGACAGTGTAAGCACTGCATGATGCATTCCCTTTCTACAAAGATGACTAGATCATTGTCTGTGTAGTAGGACTGTAACAGGGTGGTAGGAACCTTGGTTTCCTAACTTTAGTCTTAGTGAGACAATCTATTCAAACTTTACATTTGTATAATCTCCTGCTATCAGGGGAAAACGAAGAGTGTTAATAATGTGTAAGAACAAGATAGCTAGCACCACTGCTGGTTGCTATTTTTGCATTGTACAAGAAAAGAGGTACTGTTTTTGTCCTCTCATAAAAGACCTTCTGCTTGGAGTCATAGCCAGGCCCTGCAGCCAGCACACTCAGGCACTGTACCAGCACACCTGGCTGTACCACCATCTACTCCCACCCATCCATAGATCCTGTTAGAACAGCTCTGGGTTGCATGAGAAAGCCTGTAAGCCGGCTTGGGGGCATAGGAAGCCCCTATTGATAGGCTTCCCAGTGCACAGAAATGCCAGCATGTCCCTCTGAAAACAGCAAGCTGGAAACCAGCCCCTTTCACTGGGATGGGTTCGGGCAGCTCAGCTACATGGAATGAGCATGCTGGGTCTCTGTGAGAGGCTTATGCAGCCAGTTGTATATCCAGCAGTGGAAGGTCTGCCTTGGTTTAGCAGCTGCTAACAGTCGAGGGAGTCTGCCTTGAAAGTGGTTTCTGTGTCAATGGTGTGTGGTGAGTTCACTCCAGCCAGATGCCAGGTGCCCACCAAAGTTGCTCTATCCCTTTCCTCCTCAGGTGGGCAGGGGAGAGAAAATATAATGAAAGGCTCCTGGACGGAGAAAAGGACAGGGAGAGATCTTTCACCATTATTGCCATGGGCAAAACAGACTCAGCTTGGGGAAATTAGTTTAATCTGTTACCAATTAAATCAGAATAGGGTAATGAGAAATAAAAACTAAATTTTAAACCATCCACCTCTCCCTTCTTCCCAGGTTTAGCTTCAGTCCAGATTTTGTCTACCACCTTCTCCTGAGTGGAGCAGGGGAGTGAGGAATTGGGGCTGTGGTCAATCGATCACACATTGTCTATGCCATTCTTTTCTTTTCAGGGGGAGGACTCCTCACTCTTCCTCTGCTCCAGTGTGGGGATCCCTCCAACAGGACACAGGCCTCCACAAACTTTTCAAATGTAGTTCCCTCCCAGGGGCTGTAGCTCTTCTACTCCAGTGTCGTCCATCCACGGGATGCAGTCTTTCAGGAACACACTGCTCCAGAGAGGGTTCTCCATGGGGTCAGCAGGTCACCAGGAACTCTGCCAGGAAACCTGCTCAGTGTGTGCTCCTCCCTCCATGGGGCCACAGGTCCTGCCAGGACCCTGCTCCAGCACAGATTTCCTGTGGGGTCACAGCCCCCTTCAGGCCTCCACCTGCTCCAGTGTGGGGTCCTCCACAGGCTGCAGCTGGGTGTCTGTTTCCCCATGGACCTCCACAGACTGGAGGGTCACATCCTGCCTCACCATGGGCTGCACCACTGGCTGCAGGGGAATCTCTGCCCTGGTGCCTGGAGCACCTCCTGCCCCTCCTTCTGCCCTGACCTTGGGGTCTGCAGAGGTTTTTGTCTCACAGATTCTCACTCATCTCTCTGGCTGCTGTTGGCCAGCAGATCCCCCTTTCTTAAATCTGTTATCCCAGAGGCACTACCACCATTGCTGATGAGCTCGGCCTTGGACAGCAGCAGGCCCGTCCTGGAGCTGGCTGGAATTGGCTTTGCTGCCCATGGGGGAATCTTCTGGCAGGTTCTCACAGAAGCCACCCCTCCAGTTCCCTGAATACCAAAACCTTGTCCTGCAACAGCTCCTGCAGCAAACACAGGGGCCAGCATTGGATTCCTGCCTGCCTCGTCTGGGTCCTGCAGGCCCCGTGGGGCAGTGCCGGCCGCAGCTGAGGAGGGCCGCACGTCTCCCACCCCTCCTGGCAGACTGAGACCAACAGAGGCAGCAGCAGCCTAGGAGGAGACTGGAACACCATCAGTAACTGGTAGCAAGGTTAGACAGTGGTGGCTGGCACTCAGAGCAAATGAAAAATAGACACAAACCAGACCAGTCAAACTAGCAGGTGTTTAACTCCATGTTGCCTGTGGTCTCTGAAGTGGTGGCTGTGGCTCCAACATTAGCTGGTCACCTCTGAAGTGCTTGTCTGTGCGTACAAGATTGGCATACAACGTGTCTATAGGAAACAAAAATTGAGAGTTATAAGTCATCAAGACAGGTGTTATTTTCTGACAGTAATATAGCAATCTAGTTTATTTACAGCCAGTCATAACAGCAAAAGAGCAGAACATCAATCTTAAAACAGGTGTCAAAAGTGGAAAGACAGCTGTGGAAGAACATACATGCCAGAAGAAAGGATAGAATTGGAGACTGTAATTATTTTTGCCTTATTTATCCCTACATATTTTTGATATATCATTAATTAAAATGATACGAGTGTGATGGAATGTCTTTTCTTCTGCAGATGGGTTGAAGAAATGGAAAGTCTGAATCTTCATGCTGTAGATAAGGTGTAGCAAAATTTATCATACAGAGAAAAAAATCATTCTGGAGAAAAGAGCCAGTAAGGATCACATAGTTCAGTAGAACATCGCCCAAATTCAAACTCATTTTAAGTGTTTCCATCACTGCTTTTGTTCTGTATCTCTGCTGGCTATCATCTAGGTTGTACACAGTCTGAATTCATAGAGATGAAAATCCCCTTTAAGAGTCCATCAGACTCTTCAGTATTTGAGTTACACATCAAAAATAGATTGAATAAAATAGAATGTCCATGAATACATCCTATCTTGCCTTCATCTAATCACAGAAGTAATGACTCATTTTTATGACACAGAAGATATTGATACATCAATAAACTGTTACTTCTGGTTCTTAATTTTTATTCTTAATCCAATTAATTAAAATTTTTTTAGAAGTTATACATGTTATTCTTGGTTACCATGGAGAGTGAAAGTACACAGTGTAACATTAGTTCTGACTCTATTAATATGAAATTATCTGTTTGGTTATGTTTCAGCTATTTTACCAATAATAACTATGAAAATGAAGAGAAGCACGATATTTATATGACTGTCATGAGCTGTTAACCACTAAATGATATGGCAGCCATGTGATTTCTTGGCATTTATTAGGAGATTCTGTTCACTATCATGAGGAATTTGTAACCCAAAACTGCAAAAAACCTATGTGTATTCAGAACACACTCATCCACTATGCCAAGAATGTTTTTTTATCTCTTTATACAACATCTTTGCTCTGCAAAGAGACTGCATTGCTGCAAAAGAACTGTTTTTCACTGACAAGTGGATCCAAAGTTTTCAGCCTTCACAATGCTCAAAAGCTGCTATTATTGGAAAGGAGACGATCCCTCCCATTCGTATGACATCATGGTAGTTTGTCAAGTTGCATCAGGTGACTTTGAATTTCCCCTGTCCTGTGAAGATCAAACAGCTGCTGATGGGCTCTTGTAAATCTGAGCTACAGTTGTAGATGAATTCTTAACATTTAGACATCAAATGGAATAGCTATAGGCAAAGAATTTTTTGGTTTTCTCTTGAAAAATGTGCCTTTGCATTCCATCAGGTTAATGCAAAATTTGCTGAAGTTATTTTCTTTGCTTTTGCAAATTCATTCCTAAGAGGAGTCTCCCTTTAAGAGAATCTATGACCTTGAAAGTTTTGAAATACAAGCAAATAAATGAGTAAAGGAAATTAAACCCTTGTAAAAAGGAAATGGAAAAGCTTATCAAGTATCTGTCCAATTTTGAATACTAGACTTTTTATCAACAGTCATGAAGAAGTTACAAGCATCTAAGAGAGCCACTGATAGTTATTGATATTTATATACAGATCTATGGGAAATGTAATAATGCTGAATATACTCAAAACTGATCCTTTTCAATCTGCAACTTAATGCACATTCCAGAACTTCCTACTCCAAGGAGCAATTCATCCATAAAGAAAACATGAATATAGCTTATGAATATACTTCATAAAGTAAAGTTGCAATTATGGTGCATCTGTGGTTTTCTCCCTTCCTGCTTTGGACAGGAATATGCTACAGAATGCAGCTAGGTAGGGCCAATGTGATTTCATACAGAAAAGTATTTCACATGGATGTCAAGATAGCAGGTGCTATTACCAACATTCACGAAGTGAGATCAGAGGACTCACAGGATATACTTGCAATCCGTTTTGAATGCATATGTTTTTAGGGTTTTTTTCTGTTTATCTTTTTAATTTAATATTTTATTTATATATATATGTATATATAAATTTAATATTTTAAAAGAGGAGTTTGGGTCAAGTAATATTTCTTTTTATCCTCCTCTTATGAGAAAAAGAAGTGGCTACAGTAACATTATTTCTACATCTTTGGTTTTACTTTCAACATAACACCATTGGAAAATTTTTATAATCATATTCTTCTTAGATTGACTTGAATACAGACAGGTCTTATGACCTTCACGGCTTTTAGATGACAAAATCCCTTTACATTTTCTGCTTCTGATAGAATTAAACCTCATCCTCCTAAGCAGCTGGAATGAAAGTATTCAGAGTAAAGAGTTGAATATTGCTAAACTACTACCTATGAAAATTGATTCTATAATGCATGGCAAAACTGCATGATCTTCTAAGTTATTGTGGGTGACCTTAACATTTTATACAGACAGACAGGATAGAAAGTCATGTGATGAGTGGAAAGTTTCAATAAAATGTGACAAGGAAATTGTTTAGATTTAAATATGATTGTTCACAAGAATAGAGGAGATGTGTTACATCAGTCAGTGTTTTATTTCTTGATAGATTTTGGAGTGACATCTTTTTGAAGAAGCACCAAACCCACCAAAATATCAGACTTCTTAAATGGCTTAACAGTAATTTTCAAGGAGAAATACTCACATTACTTCACTGGTTTGGTGGATAAAATATGTGTCCTGAAGTTAACTGATATGAGCAAGCATCCATAGATATTCTGGTAACTTGAGTGGATATTAGATGAAGTTCAGAAATCAGACAGTGTTCATTAACACTCAAATAACAGCCTGACTAACTTCTAGCTCTGGGGAAAAAAAAAAAAAAAAGAAAAAAGAAAAAAACTTAAAGTGGGGAAAAGCCCACATGTTTAATTAATTTTTACATACAAAAGCAAAGGTCAGTTTGTGGGCACTTTAAAACTCTTCTTGAAATTCTTTTTTCCATTCCAGTACACACATATTGGTAGAAGGAGCACAGTCTGATTTTCTCCTGTCAGGTTAAAAACCCAAACCAAACCAAACCACTAAATCCCAGGTAGAGAAGGAAAAAAATCTCCAAAACTATGAAAGTAAAGCAAGAAAAATGTAGTTGTTCTTTCCTGATCCAGACTGACCTTGCAGTACCAGCAGTTTCAATGTTTTTCTGCAGTGTTATGTGAGCAACTGTCACATAAGTGATAGAAAGTATTAGTGAAAGGTACTGCATAAATGATTTTACACATGATTTTCTTTTACTTCGTGGGTTACAAAATCTAATATCCAAAACTTGCTGTCATCCTAAGGTGAAATAAGCATAAGAAGAACCCCAATTGTCTGAGTTCTTACCAGTCTTAGAAATAAAAGGTACTGTTTGCACTTTCATAAAAACAAGGACAAGCCACATAGCAATGCACAAAGCTACTTTGGTGTTTCTCAGCTTTGGGATTTTGACTCAAATATTACTAGGGCTTTAATTGCTGACAATGAGATATTTTTAATTTAAAATAAAAATCCTAGTTCTACAGAGTTGATCTTAGTTTAGAGATTGGCTGTTGCCTTTGAGCCTTAATCGGTATGTGGTACCAATCTCTTTGCTGTAGTGCTTGGAGGCAAGCTAAACACATTGGTTTACACCACTTTATTTATGTTTCATATGCTTCTACAGAGCTTCACAGCATTCATCCATTTCCCATCTGCTTATCTGAAAAGCAGAAGGTTCAAAAATACCAATACATACCAGACATACAAATCATTATTACAGGCTTTGTCTGGCAGTCTTAAAAATGGTAACGTTCAGGTGCATACAAATCATCTGTTGCTTTTATGAAGAAGTAAACTCCTGCTAAACAAGATTTTTAAAGCTCTTTTTCAAAACCAGGGCTTCAAGAAGTCATTGGGACATCGGGAATTACCAGTTCTCATCTGATACAATACAGAAAATTACTTTCCTTTCGTTTTACTCTCAACATAATACCATTTGAAAAATTTTAACACGATATTCTTCTTATATTGACTTGAATACAGACACGTCTTATGATCTTCACAGCTTTTCATTGGGAAATTAAAATAGCTACTTAAAACATAATTTTTATTAGTCTAAATTAAACGTCCTAAATTACTTCAAATCTGTGACACTTAGTAGCAATTCAGTAAAATAAAAAAAGAGAGAGAATTGGTGGAGTGCACATACAATTGCATCATTAACCTTCATCCTGTAATGTGCCAAAGAAATATCAAAGTCCAAACAACAACAACAAAACCCCTGTATTACTTTTGAACCAGGGGAACTTTGCCAGGTTTAAGAAAATATTATTGAAAAACATCTCACAACTTACATGATGTGTAGACAAAAAAAAAATGTATGAGTACTATCTCATGACTAATGTTAACTCCATTTGATACTGCTTGCAGTTCACAGAAGGAAGAGATATTAAAACAAATCAAAATATGTTTATGCTTATATTAATTATGGGCTGCTTCCTCTCCCTTTTTCTCTTGAAGCCAGGAGTAACTCAGAAAACTGATCTCAAATAGGTCTATTTCTCCCCCCCATCTCCCAATGACACTGACGTGACATTGGAAAAAAAATTAGTCTGATTCCTTACCTTACTGAGATGCTAGCTGTCAGATTCATTCATTCTTCAATCATGGGATTATATGAAAAACTGCTATCTATAAATTGACTAGGTGTTTGAAAGCACCTGAATCTTCTAAATCTATCTAGCTTCCTTGGGAGTCCAATAACTTCACCCTTAGGCAAGAAAAAAATGTAATAATTTTTCCTCTCTCTGAGTTTAAATTTACAAAAGGCCTAAGAATACTTCAAAAATGGGCCTTCTTCAGGGTTGATCCTTCTCCCTTCCCTTTCACTGTGGGCCAAGGCATTCTGGCCCACCTTCTCTAAGCTGAAACTAAGTGTCACATATTGGCTGAATTAAAGGCTCTGTAAAGATACAGGGGAAAATTTAATGAGATTCAGAATGTTTGTTAGGAGTATTATTTCCACAATTGCAGCTTCACCTAGGCCAGAAAAAAAAAAATCATATTTGGGAGTGTATTGAAAGCAAAGCAAAGCAATACAAAAAACAGCTTATTGCTTTTCTACCCTTCTACACACAAACACAGCTTGACAAGGAAAAATCGGCACAGGGAGTAGAAAGAAGACCTCCATCTGGGTAGACTGACAGGTCTCTCACTCTATTCCCCCTTTTTGCATCCTGTTATCAAATCAGACACCCTTGGAAAGCATTTTAGATTGCCTCGTGATGCAGGGAGTTTCCAAATGTTTCAACTTCAGGTTTATTTGAGAAGAATGTGCTGGAATGAGACTCACTTTCTCTCTCTCTGTTCTTTAGTCAAGCAGATTCTGTTTTTCTACCTTCACAAATGAAAAAGTTCAGAAGGCTCAGGGTGTTTAGTGGTTTTATTTTACATTACAACACCATCCTGAAATCCTGCACAGGTTGCAGCACACATCTCTGGAATGATATACTAAGAGCAGTGTCATTCTTTCAATATTTAAAAAAAAAAAAAAAACCCACCACAAGATCAGTTTAGGAACCAGAACACCTCTGATTTATGAAAATAATATACATGCCTAAGCAATATCTCTTGACTTATTTTGCTCAAAACTTTATGGAGAGCTCTCAGATTGAAAGGAAAGCAAAGTCTGAAATTAGCATGGGTGTATTTAGCTTAGCTTTATCTCCAGACTGGCAGCTAGCTGCCTGTCAAAAGGTTTTAAGTAAAGTTCTTGATTGTAGGTCAGTCCTCAGTGGATAAATCACAGAAGCAGGCACAGATAAGGTGTGTGATTGGCTGTTCTCCTGCTGGGGAGAGACTGCATTAAGTTAGACTAATGAATACTGAATCATTTTCTCATCCTCAGGGTGGACACCCCTGTCAGGGCTGAGTCACTGTGCAAGCAGTATGCTGAAGTGATTTAAAATGCAGCAGCCTCTAGTGCTGGTGACAGATGGATATAAACTTGGGCATGATACATACTCATTTCTAGGCCTTCACAAGCCATGAGTCCAAATATACAAGAAAACAAAAGATAAACTGTGATAAAAGTCTGCATTTGTGCATACTTGAGGAAAGTGTAAAGTGGACACCTTTTCATAGCCATTAAAAATTACCAAAGAGAACTCTCTTTCAGGGTAGTCAGAGGTAGATAATTTATTCCAAGGTTACTTTGCTGATTTTATTTTCTTTTCTTTCCAGAAGACTACAGAACCTCCTGCAATAACCAGTGTGTTACCTCTGCATAATGAAACTGCATCCTTAATATTTTCTGATGAAAACTTCTTCTGACGTGCTCACCACTTTACCTAGTCTGTTGAAGGTACTAGAAAATCAAAACTGCAGATATGGAAAGCTAGAGGTACATCTTGATTTTGTCACTTGCATTTTAAATAGAAATATGTGGTCTTGTTTGAGAGAGGGAAGATAAAAGAGTAACTTCAGTTGTACTTGAACACTCTGAAGGAAAGGATTGATTAAATGAATATTATTAGAGTCTGGGTGAGAAATTACACAAGTTTCCAATCTGGCTGAGAGATTATGTTTTATGGGCTTGACTTTGCCTTGGATTATGGTTTCTGTTTATACAATCCTGATGTTTGGCATGGGCAGCTGCTCACAAGCCTTGCAAGTAGGGAATTGTGGTGAGCTCCCAGGGGCCTTTCGTGGCAATCAGTGACCAGCCCAGGCACCTGGGACCAGCCCAGGAAACACAGTAGCTCATACTGCTTGCCAGGGAGACTTTCATGAAGGTCCAACTGCTTGCCTTCTAAAGTTGCCTTTTGTCAAGGCTTTGAAAAAAACTTTTCACTACCTTATGATTTATTTCTCTGTGGTGAACCCTCATTAGTCAAGAAGTGCAAATAATGCTGCCTTGGCATAGAGCACCCACAGAACATATTCTGTAAGGAATGCTGGTCATGAAAGAAAAAAGGATAATGAAACTTCATAATATGAACATGCATGAATTCTTCTAGCTACTCTGTCAAACTGTAGCCTATGGAAACCTAAATTGGAAAGCTGCTTAGGAAAGGAATCATGTGGCAAAGGGTGGTTATGAATAGTCACCAGCAGAATAGCTTCATGAAAACAATAGCTCTAATACTTGCATGCTCTTCTATGGCATTTAAAGCATTGCTGTTCACTGTAGAAAATGGGACTTTTAAGCTGACCTTCTGTTTTACCACTGGGGAAGCTAATGCTAGTATTGCAAGGGGAAAGCTGATTGGTTGTTTTTCTTTATGATATGTGTCAAAAATGAGAATGTCAGGAAGGTCTGAAATTTCATCTCACACAAATCAATTAGTGGTAATGTTTTTCTCATTATGATTTCATCAGGATTAATTAGCAGAATCTGTGAATAATATGCTGCACATATTTGATATGCAAAACCAAACCAACTGTACAATTTATATTTCCTTACAGCTGGTGCTTTCCATATTCAGTTAGGAGTATAGACTACATGTCCATGGTGTAGACTAATGCAGCTCGCCTTCCTGAACCATGAAGTGCCCTGGATGTCAGGGAAGCCTGTGCTAGCAGCTGACCCTGCTGGAGTCACAGCTTCTGCCCAGAAAGCAATAGACTAATTTCCTTACCAGCTCAGGAGATTCAATTCATGTTTAGATTATGCTGGTATAAATGCATCTTGGCTGTTGCATTAAAAATAGTTCAGGATAAACTTATGGAATGCCCAATATCTGTTTTCAGACTCGTCCAGTGGTCACTCAGAGTGCTCTATAAATTGCCTGGCTGGCATGATTCATCAGTAAGTATACACAGTAGACACAGGAGTAGGTTGCTTATAATTCTCAGGAAAGGGCTCATGATCAGCAGAGAGAAATTGTTGTTGATGGCAATGGTAGTGTCCAATTAACACTTCTCTACATAAATATCTGAATTTTTAGAGAAGCCATTTTTAAGTGTCTTTGTTGTTGTTGTTGTTGTTTTGGTTTTTTTTTTTTGTTGGCAGATCACAGGATAAAAAGTTGTATGTTCTTTTTACCTTTTTTAAAACATGACAAACCATCTTTGTAGGCAACAAGGTCTTGATGTATTGTTATATTTTCAGGTACAGAAGCAAAATAGGGCAAATCTGTTTTCTGATTTCACTGGTCTTGGCACTGTCTCCTGGATATTTACATCTTAATTTCTTCCACTCAGATGTGGTATTTGATTTAAGTGTTTGTGAAAACTACCAATCTGACAGTCCTGTAGACTGAAGCCTTCCATTTATTCATCCATTAACTACAAAGTTCAAGTTTCCCTTTCAAACTGAAGTGCCTCTATCCATGCTGGCCAGACCACCTCGAGGGAGGAATCATTTCGATTCAAACCACACTCGCACCCCATCCTCGCTCTTGCAAATGCCAGAAAGAAGCTGTTTTCTGCCAGCTGCTGCATATTTCTAATGGACACGCTTGTCTGTCAGGGAATAATGTGATCAGGTAACTTCTAGAAGATAAAAATATCAGGTTACTCCCAGTCTGGGCTGGACTTGAACTGATACTCCAGGAGGAAATTATTCTCTCTCATTAGCACTCCAGATATACTTTGGACTTTTTGGGGGGCTCTAAGAAGTATCTTAATGAAAGTACACCTGTTTTTAAAATATATTCACTAAGAATTCAGTGGTCTATCCAAATTTCAGTCTGTATTAACTGCATTGAGCTGTGGTTTATACTTAATAGATAAGAAAAATAGAGCATAGTATAAATGCAACATGTTATACCTGGTAGACATTTACTGAAACAGTGTCAGGTTTTGAAACAGTTTGCATTAACTCTGTACCCATACAGTGCAGAAAGAATCCAGAAAGAAGATGAAGTTTGCTCAGCAAAATCCTTTTTCAGGCAGCTAAAAATGAGTTTTTCAATGATAAGCTTATTTTCCCCATTTTTTCATATTTCTGAAAAGGACATAAAAGAAAACAGATTGATTCTAAAGTAACAGAAGGACCAACATAGTGATGATAAGCATATTCCAGTCATATGGATTATGGGAGAAATCCAAAACCTTCAGGTTCTTATTTTCCTGTAAGACAGACAATTCTGACTCTTTAATATATAGGCATAGATATGTCAGAGTGGGAGCAAAGAGGTGATTCTTTTCTATCTCTTGTTGCAGGTTAACGGCTTTGGTACCACACATACTACTGGCACTGCACTGTAGCAGGTAATGAAAAGCCTCACTGTTT
Organism: Rhipidura dahli; assembly: GCA_013399225.1. NCBI lineage: Eukaryota > Metazoa > Chordata > Aves > Passeriformes > Rhipiduridae > Rhipidura > Rhipidura dahli. Next base: position 491,482 of record VXAC01009004.1, on the reverse strand, counting down.
TGAGGTCAAAGTAGGGAGAAACTGTGTAGATTCTCCAGAAGCTGTATTGAGCCTCCCATTTGTGCCATTGCTACTGGTTTGGGATAGAAAGGAGCTTGGTTAGGACTTCAGTATGCTGTATATGGCACACCTGGTTCTTGGTGTGTGACCACAGAGGGTGCTGAGCTCACCATTCGTGTTACAAAGGCATATGTTTCTGGATTATTGATTTCTCTAGTGTTTTCAACTACTTTGAGTGCCCTGGAAACCCACTATAATTTTTTTCTGGTTGACAAAGTATGAGTGCTGCCAGTGTAGGCTCTAGTAAGGGGTTGAGAAGGCAAGTGGGACAAATGCTCTCAGGGGCAGTGGGATGCATGTGCTGTATAGCTGAAGCCTTGGCAACAGCTGGAAATTACTGTCAGTATAGTGAGCTTGGAAAAGAATTCACAGTAGATAAGACAGAAAAGTAAAATGCCTATATGCCTTTCCTTATTTCAGCTTCCCACCTTCCTCTGCTGCCCAGGGTGGTTTTATTTGCTTTTTATGGTGCTTTGTTAAGGAACTGATCAAAATCCTCCAAGTTTTACTTAGGCAGAATTTTCCTTCCACATCTTATTCCTTTTCTGTCTTTTTACCTTTTTAGAACAACCAGCCTTAAACACTTGAAAAAAGTCTTGACAAACAACCCCATGTTCTGCTTTGCCAGCTGACTGATGGATTAGTTACAGGTACCCTTGCCCAGGCTGCCTCTTCTGCAGAGCTGCCAGCAGTGCTTCCATACGAATGAGTGATCACCAGCACTCACAGTCTTCTTCTGTTAGACCTGTATCACTTTCTACCTCTACACAGATGAAGATACCTGGATAGACAAAAGCTTCAATCAATTTGCTGTTTGGAGCCTGTCACATACAATGTGAGCCTGCAGTATTAAAGAGAACTCACAGGAGGTGAAACAGATATAAGAAAAACCTAGCACTTGCTAGCCAAGTGCAAATAGCTAGTCCTGTAATGATCTGAGAAATCTAAGTCTCTCAGCTGGAATCCATCTATTTTTCCCTTGTGTTAAGGCCTTTGGGTTTATTACAGTGGTACTTTAGCCTACTGGTAGACTGAAAGCAATATGAGACATAGTCATTACATTCAGGAGGGAAATTTTGTACATTGTAAGGATGCTGCAAGCTCTTTTCCTCCTAGCAGGCAGGAAGAATTAGATTTTCCAATTCCCCAGTCTACAGTGCTTTTCTGAGAATTTTGAATTTTAAACTTCAACCTTTAGACTAACAGCTCAGGTCAAAAACCTGCCTAATTCCTAGCTATATATTAAGATTGGGCTTCAGTCTGTGGGAGAGAAATTTTCTCTAAGGAAATCTCTTTTTCTCTGAAGTAGAGGTGGGACTATAGGCTAAGCAGAGAAAAACCACTGCCTTTTGTCCCCTGCCCTTTTCTGGGAGGTGCACTGGGGAGTTCAGGAGTTCAGACAATTATTTATTAATTTTGCTTGAAAGCCTTATTCCAGATGAGTTGCTCTCACACAAGAAGAGAAAGGAAAAAAAGAAATAAAGAGAAGCTGGATGTGGAGAATTTCCAGTCCCTATGCCACTTTTGTTGCCAGAGTTTTCCAGGAAGACAAAGATGCAGCCTAGACAGGAACTCAGCCATACCCTGCACCAGTGACTCCGAGTGGTGCTTTGACACTATTTCCCTTTACCTTTCTCTTTTTAACTTGGGAGAACCTTACAGACTAAGGCAGATATCTTAGATGGAGAAACAGACAATGCAGATAGAGCATGCATGCAAATAGCATGCAGATCCACAGGAAATATTCTGGAAAACATTATGAGGTTATGCTTAGGATATTTGTAGCTGGACTAGACAGCCTGTTAATGGACATTTGAAGAGTGTTGTTTGGAGCAGGCATTTCCAGACATTCATAAAAGATTGAGAAGCTTTGAGTGGTCAACCAAAATAATTTTGTGTATTATCACATCCCATTGATCAGTTTGGCATTTCTGGCTTCTATTATAGAGCATATGCCACTTATATCCACCTACATCCACTGTGATCCTCAAAACTGGTGGCAACTCTCTTAAAAAATCAGCATGCAGTACAGGACCCTTTGGTTTATGATTTAAATATTTCCAGCTCAGCTTCTGATTTTACAGAAGAAGGCTTCTCAGCATGCATCAATAAAAGATTAATCTTACGTCCCTCTCAAAAATAACTGTTCATAGTTTTTCTTGTTTGTCAGAATCTGTCCTTTTATTCTCAGCAAGTAGTTTCCTGTTATGTGGATGATGTGCAGATGGTCATTCTTTCACCTTCAGATCCTCTGGTGGGCAGATTTAGTAAGCAGTGGTTCTTCTCAACCTGCAAAGCACTCTGTCAAATGCCATTTCATTTCTTAAAAGAAGTTAATAACACAGTGGATCTGTTTACTTAGATTCTTATTTTTATTGTGCCCAGCCATCTTGTTGTGACAACACAAAAACCTAATGGAAAGTTAAGGTTGTGCAGAGTCATTAGAAAAGCCAGTGTAAATCTTGATTTCTGCCAGGCATGGGTGACTGGAGGTCAGCTACCGCAATTTTTAATTTTACAACCATAAGCACTGAGTTTGGAAAAGGATAAGTAATTTATTTCTCTTTTGTTAAAGCATGGGTAAATATATTCATGTCACTAAAACATTTGCATTATTAAAGCATTTGAATGAACATGAATAAATTACTAATCTGAAAAGGCTGTAATTATTTTTGCTCAGACAAGAATAAATAACGCTTTTTGCAGCATCTTCAGGCTTAGATGGTCCATTTGCCCTTGAGTAGTTGAGTCACCTGGATCAAAGCCACTTTTGAATAAGACATATAAAAAAATGAAGTCTCTGAAAAAAAAATTTGCTGTCAGCTTCCTCTAGTGGAACTACAAAAATAATTGTACTTGATTTTACTTATTTGGGAAAAAAAAAAAAAGAACAAAACAAACAAACAAACAACAACAAAAAATAACAACCAAAAACCAAACACCACACTAATCCTTAATTTACTTGGACAAACCAAAATCATATTAATCATATTCAGTGACTTTTCTTTTAGCTGACAGACAAAGCTGAGTAATCAGCCAGCTGTGGTAAAAAACAAAGCCATGTACCTGATGCAGTCTGGTTATGAATGATCATTTTGTGATACCTGTGGATTCCTCAGGAATGCTTCAGCATTTTGAGTACTTTGTCTTTCTGTCCAGACACTGAAAAAATGTTCAAGACTGTTCATTCACAGAAAATATATATTTCATTTCTGAATATACAGAGCTGGATTTAATATCATTCTTGTTTCCTTTTTTCCCTAGAAACTTTTCCTTTCTAGCTTTGGGAATTCCAAATATCTCCAGTGTTAAACATTTTCTCTATAATAAGTAGAAGCAGACTGACATTTGAAGGAACTGACATGAAAAAAAGAGTGACTCATTTTAGATGTCTTTGCTGCCAAAACAAAAAACAGAAGAAACACTAGTTTAAACATGGGAAATTATGATTAGATGCTAGAAACAAAAAATTCACAGTGAGGCTGGTCATCCCCTGGAACAGCTTGTCAAGAGATGTTGCATGATTTCCACCCTTGGAGATATTCAAAACTCAACAGGATGTGGCCCTGAGCAAGTTGATATAAGTTGTCCTTACTTTTGAAGAAGCAGCAGGAGCTGAATAAGGTGACCTCTGGAAGTCCCTTCCAGCTTGAATGATTCTGTAGTTTAGAGCCTGCCACATGACACAGGACAGCAAAGTATTGTTTATGATCATTGTCAGTTCTCAGATTTTAGATTCAAGATACAATTATCTTTCCTGGTGTATAGATTGCTTTGAATTCTACAGCAAGAAAGATTACATACATTCATATTCATGCCACTGTCTTTATAAAACAGCAATCATCTGTTCTTTGGAAAAGTGTTCTTCATTTTCTTTGGAAAAGCAAGTTCTTGTTCAAGCAGGAGCAATCCCATAGAAGTTTGTAACTTATATCTTGGCACAAAATTAGGATTACATTGTGATGACAAGCAGAATATATAAGTGAAATATTTTCCTTTAAGTTTACTGAATGCTTAATGATAAGTCTCTTTCATAAATAATATATATACATTATATATTATATTAATTTACCAATAACTTCTTTGAAAATTAAGGGGTCTTTGGAAATCAAAACAATGATGATGGAGCAACTGTTCATGACTTCTTATGATATGCAGTGAAAGAATCAAAAGAGGTCTGGAGGAGTTTAGGTGCGCTTACCATATTATGCATATGTGCTTGGTACCTGCTGCAGGCAATAGTGAAAATGCCTCAGCAACTGAACAAGCAAACACAGATAAATATCTCATTTGAAGCATACATTTTTTCTTCTTTCTTTTTCCCCCTGCTTCTCTGCTGCTTTTTAAAGTTGTTCAGCTTAGCATGTTGGAAATACCCAATTTGTTTTTACCTTCATTTGATAAGGAAATCATTAATGATGGGATGGCATGGGATGGGAAAATAAGAAACATACCCCTCAACACTTAGTTTGTCTCCCAGTTTCACTTGGTTAGCAAAGTTTCCTCTAGAAAAGGCAGAATGAAGGAAAGCATGAAGTCTGACTGAATTTGCTGTCAAATAGTTGTTTTTGTCATACTCTGCCTTCCTTTCTGATTTATATTTTATTAAACAAAAAGTTAAGGAAAAGTTATAAATAATGTATTAGCTGGAGGCATCCTCATCCATGACTTAATGGTACTAAAGATAAAGACTTCTCATATTTCCACACAATTTTAGAAAGAAGACATGGAGCTTCTGAGAAAAGAAAAAAAATTCAGATTCTGGGCAGCAGTACCACACCTATTGTTACTAGTTGAACCAAATTTAGGAATGCCTAGAGAACATGGATTAGCAGAGCTAGTATACATGATAACTAATAACTGCTCTTGCGGTTTTATGAGAGTCAGCACTACCAAAGACATACCTGTGAGAAGCAGACCTACTGCATGTAAATCCTTCAGAAGGAGAAAGGAATACATATTGCTAAGACTCTCATATTTCCAACAGGCAAAGTGGTGGAGTGGAAGTGATGGGACATGGTTGTCCTGGCCAGTGGCAGCCTATGACCCTTGTTTCTCATTTATGCTTTAGGAGATGTTTCCCATTCAGGAATGAGATGCAGGAGCCTGCTATAGGAAAAACACTTGCCCTAATCTTATCCATATCCATATATCCATCTACCATATATTTTATCCATAACATGGGAGAAAAAGAGAATTTCAAGCAGCATGGATCATCAGAAAACCATACCTTTCCTGGGAGCAAGCCAATAAGTTATGAAATATCCCTGCATGCAGATTTGTTAATTACAAAGAGAAGACATAGCAGAATAGTATTTTCTAAATTACTGATAATTTAAATCAAATTCTGTCCAGTGATTGTCTAAACCAATAACTAAGTTACATCAACTATCACAGCTCTTGGTTGATTGGAGAAAACCTTACTGTCTCTAACTTCTTGCTTTCTTCTTTTCTTTACTGACCCAAGACTGCTACTTATTAGCTCTAGTCCATGGTGCAAACACACATCAGGATTTCCTTTTTTTCACCTGAATTACAGCCTATCAGTGAGGTCTGTCACAGCAGCTGGGAAGGCCCAAAGTAATAAAAACTTTTATATATATATATATATGTATGTATGTATTATATTTTTTTGTGGCTAGCTCTACTTCAGATCTTCAACCAAATGAATACCTTCCCTACATAAATTGTGCTGCAATCTATGTAAAGATAATCTGAACTTTTTTAATCTATCTGGAAGGTTTTGGACAGGTTGGGAGATGCTGAAGATCAGTATCTAGCCATTTCCACTCCTATTTCTTCCTACAAATGGGAAGTCTCTGCAAAGTTATTGCTGTTGACATGATGATGCAAAATCAGGCACAGAGCAAGTATCACACGTAGCACAAAAGTGCCAGTAATATAACCTATTACTAGACTACTTTGAAAACAACTCATGATTTTTTTCCCATTGTAGACTTAACACTTCCTATTTTAAGAAATTGGACTTAGATTTTCCTGGTAATAGAAGTTATTTCGTTTAGGACCAAAATCAAAAGATGAGCTAGCAGGCTTCTGTAGCTCCTGGGCTAACAGCTGTTTCTGTCTGCAGTTTTGACAGCAAGCTGAAATAATGCAGTGGATCTGTGAACTTACTTATTCAAAAGTTAATATGAATACATTTTTCAGTTTTTTTACCTCTTAGTTTCTTAGAATTCTGTACATGTTCAAGGTTAAGATTACACAATTTAATACCAGGAATAGTTCATTGTTTGTAATTCATAAAAAATGCAATTTCTTGTTTATTTTTTCTGACTGAACTATCTTCTGTCTGAGTTCATATGTTTCTTGCTTTTCACCAGATGATTCTGTCTTTCAAAGGCAACTGTTCCACCAGAAAGGTGAAAAGGCAACTGAAATAATACAATGTGTCATCAAAATGAAATGTGATGCAATTTTAGTTTATCGCTACTCAGGGAATTCTATTTCAGTATCTTACCCTCTTTGTCCAGAAGTGAGATAAACTAGTGAGCATTGACCCTTCTGGTCAGAAATTTTCAGTTATTATATAACTGGCATATAAGTGTTGTTTATACAAGACAGAAGTAAAATATATTCCCTCTAGATAAAAGACCATTAGCCTTAAAACTTCCATTACTTCTAGATTCATGATATCCTGAAGACAAAAACTTGTATTCTTTTCCAAAAAAAAAAGCCTTGATCCTCTAGAAAAAGATGCACAGCCCTGTCACAGTATCAAAATTTTTAAAACTGCCTCAGCTGAGGCTTTAAGAGACTTTTGGTGCCCCTGTATGTCTATATTTCTGAAGGCTTTTGTAATGGTCAATTAATTCATCGACAAACTTAGAAAACTCCTGCTTTTTGTGAAAGTGGCACTCAGTAGCAGCTGCTCCCGTTACTACAGATGCACTCTACATACCCACCAGAGACCACAATCGGGGTTTGAGGGTCTGTTGCTTTTGACTGTGAAGTTACAGAGCACATGTAATGCAGGTCTCTCTGCAAACAATACCTGAGCTGAGATAAGCTCAATTAGTCAGTGTAAGGAAACATAGGAAGCAGAAGAAGATGAGTCTGAAGCAAGATAAGGTGCCTTCTTCTACCTTTGACACTTCACTCACACTTTCCACAAAATGTCTACAAACCCAAAAGTTAAAAACAAATTAATTTGACTGAAATCCAGAAAGTATATTGTGGTTTCTGCAGTAAAGAATGTTTTTTCAAGACTCAGTAATGGCTCTGCAGTTGCCCAGTTTTCTGGAGTCTAGCATGCATAATTCCATGCTTTTTTTTTTTTTTTTTTTAACTGAATATTATTTAAACTTTTTTTTTATAGAGACAAAAACTGATGGGAAAACATAATTCCATAAAATGCCACTCACTGGACAGAGGTGGATCCCAAAAGATGAAATAGATGTCACATTAGAACACTGGGCAGAGAAAGAACTGTCATGTAAGCAAAATAGTCAAAAGACAAACTAAAAAAACAAGCAGCTATCAAAGAATAAATACTTTATTGTTCCTTATTTTCACAGAGGCAATTCCTTTTTGCCTTTCACAGAAGCAAAGCTTTTTTAGCACTGAATGCTCTGTTGGCAGCTCAAAGCACCGCAAATCTTGAATAAATCCCAGTACCAACTTCCATGTTTTCTGCACTAAACCAGGATGACAGAGATAACAGTGCAGCTGATGCCTCCCTGATTATGGCCCAGTTCTTATCAGCATAAATCGGGAATAGTCCAGTTGAAGGTAAAGAAGTTATTTTAAATTGTTACTGTAGTAAGGCAGAACAAGCCCTGATTCACAATGGGAAGATCAGATATTGTCATACATTGAGTACAGACATAAACGCAAGGCTTCACATATTGAGAAATGAATTTTAAAAAGTAATTAATATATTGTTTAACTACCAATTAATTAATTTGTTTAATGTTCTATCCATTGATTAATAATATTTTCATTGACAGCACTTGCATTCCTTGCTGTCTTGCTCTGTACTGCTGTGATAATTATTCTTTCAAAACAAAAGTCAGTCTTTTTCCCTCATTTGAGAGATACCATCCATCATATGAATTGTGGATTTTATTTAGAGCATACTGAAGTCCACTGGAAAAACTACTGTGACCTTCAGTGAGTTTTAGATCAGTCTCTTTGAACTGGTCAGGACTCTTGTGAAAAATAATAGCATGAGACCTTGTAATTAACTCAAAATATATAATTCTTGTGCACAGGGGATGTATTTGAAATCTCAGAATAGAAAAAGCTAGAAGAGACCTCTGGAGGTCACCTAGTCCACTCCAATTTCTCAGGGAAGGGTCAGTTACGGTTTGTTTCTCCAGGGTCGTGCAGGAACTTAACACTATTTCTCTACTTTTAAATGACCAACTTTCCCAATTTACTTTTCTCTTACATAAAACTCTGTACTACATCTTACACTGTAATTAGGGGATCATTTTTGGAAAATCTTTTCTGGCCTTTTGTCAAGAGAGTGGAATCCTGTTGTGTATCTTACATTTACTATTACAATTTATTTTTTCACTGAACAGGCCATCAGGATTTGAAGTTTTAATGTAATTTTGCAAATTATTGTAATTATTTGTAATTTTGACCTTTTTATGGCTCCATATTTTGATTGCAATGCACTACACTTCTTTAGTGTGAGCCAGTGAGGCTGCAATCAATGGAGAAAAGACTTAAATAGAACTAATTTAAAATGGATACCTTTGAAGGGTAGGTAGATGAATACCTTTAAAATTGTCAAGATCTACCAGAAATGTAGCACTCCGAACCTCTTTGCTGTCAGATGTCACTGCTGAGCCTCAATGAGAATGGGATGCTAAACAGCCATCTATGTTTCCATACAAATAATGGTCAATTCTTATCCCACTGCTTTTAATTTTATTGTTTCCACTGATTATTGTGTCCATCATCACTTGTAGAACTCCTCCACTGAATATTTTCACCATTTCCCCGGAAGTTTATTAGTTGGCATCCCACAACGTCCATGTTCTCATGAGTCTGCTTATTTTTTACATTGACAACTATACAGCAATTAGCTGAGAATAAGACCAATTACAAGTGATTGATTGATTGTTGTTGTCTATGAGTACCAGACACTGACTGTTGATGAATGTTAAATTTTATTTAAATTACAGCTTCTCTTACTACTTATTACTAGTTGAATATCAGTTAGAGTAGCCTTCATGCTTTTATCTCTTCCGGTCACAGCAATGGCAGAAACTCATGGAGCAAGGGGATGGAAAGAGCAAATCTTCAGGGTTTAAATGCTTCAGGGTTAAAATGCCTGTTTAATGAGGGTGTTTTCCTTTGATCGGGAAAACAGGGGGTACAAATCAAGCTAGGATTTTAATGTTAATCCTAATCTGAATCCTCATCTTATATTTTCACATAAAGAGGTAGAGGGACATTTGTTTCAGAGGTTATATTTTCTTTCTTCTGTTCCTTTATTCTGATAAGGTCCCTAATTCAAGCACATTGTTAATTTTCACAAATTTAGATAGTGACTGCAATGTCTTCTATGAGTAAGGTATATTCTCATATGCTAGAATTGAAAATTTAAATTTGTAATACATTTTTAGCATCTATTTACTGTGTTTTATTGAATGAAAATTTCATGTATGTTTTCAGAAATATCTGATTTAAATTCCAAAGATCAGAACATACCAGTCTGAACTGTATACAATGAAAAAGTATAATTATAGAAAGAGAGCTCATGAAATTGTTTACTGGAGGGCCAACCCTGTCCTGGGGTGCATCAGGCACAGCATCACCAGCTGGGCAAGGGAGGGGATTGTCCTGCTCTGCTCTGCACTGGAGCAGCCTCACCTCCAGTGCTGGGGGCAGGTTTGGGTGCCACAATATAAGAAGGACATGAAGCTCTTACAGAGCATCCAAAAGAGGGCAATGAAGATGGTGAAGTGCCCTGAGGGGAAGCCGTATGAGGAATGGCTGAGGACACTTGGTCTGTTCAGCCTGGGGGAGACTGAGAGGAATCCTCATTGCAGTTACAGCCTCCTTGTGAGGGGAAGAGGTGGGGCAGACACTGATCTCTTCTTTCTGGTGACCAGTGACAGGACCTCAGGGAATCACCTGAAATTGTGCTGGGGAGGTTTAGGTTGTGTATTAGAAAAAAGTTCTTCACCCACAGGGTGGTTGGGCACTGGAACATACTCCCCAGGGAGGTTGTCACAGCACCAAGCCTGACAGAAAAGAGTTTGGACAACATTCTCAGGCACATGGTGTGATTCTTGGGGATGGTCCCATGCAAGGTCAGGAGTTGGATTTGATGATCATTGTGGGTCCCTTCCAATGCAGTATATTGTGTGATTCTGTGATTTGTGTCTTGTATATTACTGAAACATTTCTAAATCTCTTAAATTACTGAAATTTTTGATGTGGGAAAGAACAGTGACAAAGAACAACTCTGAAAGTAGTGAGGGACATAGTCCATCTGATCTTACCTGAAATGATGTTTCAGACTTCACAGCTTACATTGAGAAGGCTCTGTTATCAATCAGTGACCTTGTTAGTATTTGCAGTGGGCAGGCTAATTAATGGCGCTGCTTTGCATAGATTTGGGGGATGAATAGGAAATAGATATAACATAATTAACCCATTGTAAAGCCTTAGATTTGAACTGTTACTTCTTAAAATGTTGGTGGCTATGTAAGTTTAATCAAAACTAATAAATATGTATGGACTTACTTTGCATCAGTTAATTTTGGAGCACAATCTCAAATACAGCTCCCTGTTAAAGGCTATTTTTGGAAGTATGTGCTGCGAATTAAGAGGTGAGTAGCATTTCCTACAGATTTTAATTCCCTGGGCAGAATGTTACCTAGAACTCTGTTAGCTAGCAAGAGTTTCCCAGTCTGTATTTCGCCGGGTGCCATCATAGTGGCTCAAGCCCTCAGCATCCATGCTAGTGTGAAATACAACACTGCAGGGACGACAGGACAGGGGATTGGGAATGCATATCACTGTTGTGAGGAATATCAGAATCCCTGAGGATGTTGCTGCGTAGATCTGATTTGTCAGCAAGTCAGTATTCTTGCCTTAGCAGACACAGTGCTACATTTAGTTGACTTGCTCTGTTTCCAACATTGTTCAAATGTGCATTTACAAGACTTTATCTCCAAACATGCTTATTAAAAGAGCTCAAACCCAAGGTGCAGCAAGGAGTACAACATGGACCATGTCAATGTTTCTGTTCCATATCACTGGCCTCAGGGGCTTCATCATATTATGCCAAAGACTGAGTTAATCAGTGTGGTGGTATTTTGCCAGATGGCACAGAGATAATTAAAGGAGGTTTTCTAGGGAGAAGAATAAGGAAAAAATTTTAAAAAGAAAAAATAAATAAATAAAAGATTAAGCTCTTCAGACAGTGAGGTACTGATAACAGGCCAATATTCCTACCTGGCTCCTTCTAAGCTAGAGAGGTTTAATCTTTGCAGTCCTAAGGCTAGGATCAAGAATTCTGAACAACTGACTTAGAGAACACCAAGGAAGTTGAACTAGTTATTTGCAATTGCTTGAGGGGAATCTCAGACATACAAGCTATCAGTAAATGCTTCAAGAAGGCCTCCCTCTTTCCCCCTGAGTCTCTAGAATTAATGAAACTCATCAAAGCTAGCAAAGGAGGATGCAAATTCAGGGAAAAGATGATAAAATGGGCGTGTGGCTCCTGCATGAGCAAGTAACGTGTTGGTATCTAAATTGATGAAAAAGTCTCAAATTGTGTTCACCAAAGAAAACAACAGAGATAACAGTAAATGTCATTTATGTTAGTTACCATAGTGCCTGCCTTTTTGATTAACCCAGTGCCTTTTGAAGTTCAAAGATGAGTGTAGCAGCTAGTTTTTTCACAGACACTTGATTGTTCTAGCTGCTTGGCAGTCTAGTCCCTTTAAGCTTTTCCATTATATTGTCTCCACTGTATTTTGTGCAGTAGAGCTCTTAGACAAAAATACTGGCTTCAGAGCAACTCAAGGCTGAGGAAAGTGATATACACAGCTGAAATGTACTTACAAAAAACTGCCATGTTTCATCACAAATTTGTGACATATTGTACACAAAGTTCTCCAACATGTAGTCAAGCTTAGAAATGTCAGCTGTATTGGACAAAGGGATAATGATACAACTCTAAAAATTTTCATGTGCATCCAGTGTTTTATAATGATTTTTATCAAGCAATTTGGAGTGGTAGGCAGCCCATCAATAAACTATGTTTCAAGCCTAAAGGTGACTCCAGAGCTGCCAGAGAAATAAGCCAAGGAGCCAGATGTCACTAGAAATGTTTCTGTCTCTAGTCGATGAGTCCTGTGGCTGCCACCAAACAAGAGAAGGAATGGGATAATGTATTGTCTTATTTTTCTGAGGCTAGTAGTCTCTGCATCAATCTACTGCAATTCTTTTGCCATTTGAAGCAAATATTTTTAATGTCTTTGAATTTTCTTCCAAGCTAAAACACGTTTATGTGTCAGGAAGTGGAGCTTCTAGCATTTAAAGAATGAAATTTATTATTGATCAACAGTACTGTATATTATCAGCCTTTAGTGTCGTAGTTTGAGAGTGGCAGTGTTCAAGGCAAGGCTGGAGAAATCTGGTCTGTAAAAGGTATCCCTAACCATGGGAAGGGGATTGGAACTAGATGGTCTTTAAGGACCCCTCCAACCCAAAAAATTTTGATACTATGAAATGAAACTCTGTTCTAGATATGTTCTGATCTTGTGGCTTAATAACTCTTTGACTGTCCATGAGGATGAAGTAAGCAGACCTTGGAGCCTTTACGGAATTAAGGCTCTACTACAGCTTTCTGGAATTCAGAAACATCCCAAGTCACAGTGCCAGTGTCCAAAGAAGGTCTCCTTTATTCACTGTCTGGGTTTTAATCAGTCACAAGGCAACACAAGTACATTCTGGGAGGCATTGAACTCTTTTTAATCAGTGATACCTCATTCTGATACCATAATACTCATTGCATGGATAGTAACACTCTCTTTATCCTTCTGTTTCTATGGGCTGCCCTTCACTCTAGCACTATAGATAAGTTTAGCTCGAATTTCATTCACCTAGAAAGCAGGACAGTCCTACACATTAGTTCAGAGTAAAGCCTAGGCTGATATACTGATAAACTGCTGCTATATACTGACCTATAGCTCTGGCTTGTCTTTTGACTTTAGAAAGCTTTTATGCTTCTGATGCACACATGGGTTAGATCCAGTGAATGAACCTACAAACATTTCTAAACCATCAGTAAAACTGAGGTTGGTAAACAGAGGTCTGAGCCCATCTCAATCCAGATGATTTTCTACCTCCCAACATGGTTTCCTTCAGAAATCCTGTTCAGGATTGGGCTGAGGGCTGCCACACTCTGTAAGGTGAGAAGCCAGATACGATGGGAGAGCTTCTGAGCAGGACTCAATTGCTTTCTAGGTGAAAAAATCATCCAGGACATAGGTACCCACTTTTGTCTCCATCTCTCTGACACACTGCTCTGTTGATTCAAATGTAGTTTAGCACTTTGTGACAAATGGCTTGAAAAGTGGGCACTCAAATTTTGCTGTTCTGCCCTCTGAAATATTGTGATAATGTGTTTTTCCGCCTCTGCCACATGCAGGCTTGCCTAATCACAGTCCAGTATTTACCATGCAAGATGAACTCTGGACTTCCTCAACTATGGACTTAACTAAAGCTAAGCAAGAAACTGCAAACATTAAGTCAACCATATTTCCCTAAACCACCAAAGCAACCTTTTTGCTACATTCACTTTTATGCAGCAAGCAAGAAGAGGGTTTAACCATTTTGTTTTGGTTTTGTATCCACAGCACATTAGAAAAAGGGCAAGATTACACAGAAAGTGGATCAAGTAGGATATTTGTAAGCCCGAGTTTTTATTTCTAATGTATTGACAGATTCTGCCTATTTGAATTGAATGTCTTATAACTCACTCTGTGGAAGACAGCCTCCTATTGGAACCAACCTGTGAAACCAGGTCAGCAGCATCTGGTTTGTCAGGTCTTTACATAGAAACAGAAAGCAAAATATTTCTAAAAGGCAACTGTGCTATTAGATTGGGCCTTAGATTCCAAGGCCATGAGGACCAAGTGGATTAGGCCCAGGTCTTTGACTTTATGTTGATTACAGAAAATGCTCAAGACCTTAGTATGCCGCAGGAATTCTCTCTTTACATCCAGAGAGAGGTAATTTCCTTCCCAGAATGGATCTGGACATTTGTCTTCTTTATTTCTTTGAGAGTTTTCTACTTTCAGTATTTTCATCATGAAGGGAAGGATGGAGTGACTAGCAAAGGTGTTGGCCAGTGCTATGAATGTGCAAAGAAAATGACACAGCAATTGGCATTTCATATAGGACCAGAGTAGTTTTCACTTTATATGAGAGCCCATCCAGCATCCCTGAGTACATAACTGGTCAGCTGAACCATTGTTCTCTTCCATCTTTCAGACTTGAATGCTGATTTTTAAAAAGCTGGCATATTGGTAACTTTAGTTGTGAAAAAATTATAATTTGTCATGTGTGAAGACCAGTTGCCAGAGAAACAAACCCAGGATATCAGTCTATTTTCCTGCCTGAAAATTTCCTCTGAACCCCTTTTTTCCACCACTGGGATGTAGTCACCACTCTTGATCATTTCTGGAGTCTGTGAAAATGTACTCCACTGTGTTCTTGAGGCTGTCTCATGTTTCTCTGCCTCTAATGCAAACTGTCAAACCTGCAGGGTTTTTTCCTCTAACTAAAATACAAAGTTACTTAATTTGAAGGGTCACAGTGCTTAAAAGGTAGGAAAAGATACTTTAATGCCCAGAGAGCTGGGGTTTTTTGACCCATACATCATCTGTTGTCTGCCTCGAAGGTTTTCAGTCCCATGGTTATCAGGGACTGAGGCATAAGCATCTGCAGCTCCCTTCCTCCCTCTGTTAGCTCTCAGTTGAAGAAAACACAGAGAGTTATTTATGCTGTTTTAAGAATATCCTTTCAAATTTAGAAGAAAAATTCAAGACCTGCATGAGCTTTATCTGGGAGCTAACATCGAAGAGAATATGGCCTTAATATCTTTTGGTGTAAACACAGATATTTTTAAATAAAGGAAAAAAGCCAGTAATTCTGACTCATCTCTTTTTCTTAAATTGATGTAATTTCAGTTGGCCTTCTGTGGAGAGAAAGAATAAGGGAAAATAAGTGGGATAAACATAAGATGCAGCAACAGAAATTTATATATTCATTTACCATAAGTATTCTCCATTAAGTTTTTGTTGTTCTTTGTTTTAGGGTTTATATTGCCATATTTCATATTTCAATGATTTTGGAGTCCTTTTTTTTCCCTAAGAGATGCTATGACTTTTCTATATACTATTAAACAAATGTTGTTTAAAACTCACTATTTTTGACCGGTTAAGCATTACTCAAATCCTTTTATCATAAAAGTCTATCCTCAAAAGATCACCTTATTCTAAGGTTACTAAAATGAAAGCAAAAGCCCTTGCACATTAAGAGTCTTTTTTCCCCAAAAGATTTCCATTTTCTTCTCCAGACCTGCCACTTTACTTGCCAGTTGTATCATGAAAAGCTGTGCTTATAGCAGACCTATTGTGGAGTGAAAAGAGAAAATGCTTTGCTACAAGGCAGTAGCTAATTCACTATTCTTCAGGGACTGATATTCATCTATCCTTCAATAAAAGCTAATGGTTAAATAGACCCAATGCACTCAGCTAATCTAGGAAGAAGCTGATGGCTGGGGGTTGGGATTCAAAGTTCATGCTGAAGTGTTATTCTTGAAGACAAAGATATTCTTACATTTGCCTTAGAAAAAAAATGACAGTGCTAAAAATATCAGATGGCTTTCATTCTCAAATACATAGTTTTATGAAACAGAACCTATGGCATCTGAAAAAGTTAAATTTTATTAATTTTTAACCATGCATTGCTTTTATGAATTTTTCTTTTTAAGGGTTGTGAATATTTAAACAAAGAGATTACATTTTAAATAACCTTCTGTCTAGTCTTTTGCTACTTGAATTCCAACACCCTTAAGAAGATACCATGATTTTTTTCATGAAAAGCAATTTTTGCAAAGCCCTCCCAGAAGAAAGGGAGATGACAACACCACGTTTCTCTCTGTATAACTACCATCCCAGTTAAAGGTACTGCTGTGCTGTGCATATCAAACAGTCCAGTGCAAGAAGGAAAGCTCACTTGAGAAATCAACAACGAAAACAAAAGCCCACAACCAACACAACACGCTACACAAGGGCAGAGGAAATTTTTATAAGCAAGGTTGTGACTTATAATACAGTATATATATTCTGAACAACTGCTGCAGCAGTTGTGTACAAGTGCAGACATATCACTGCTTTTAATAGATAACCTAAAAGTATTTTGTCTGTGCTGCAGGACATTTAAATTAGCCATACTGTGGCTAAGCCTGGAAAGAAAATGACCTGAATATATAGATGTATTGTTTAACTGCAGGACATTGGTCACAAAAGGCGTAATTCTGGTAACCCTGAAAACAGTGGCGATGGTTCCCCTGATTTCACCAGAAACAGGACAGAGAAGTAATTAGGAGCACAGCTGAAACTGGTGGCTGAAGTCCTTATTTCAGGATCTTCTCATAATGCAGGTGATGAAACGCTGTGCACTGCAACAAAATGTCACACCTCTGCAAGTTAGCAGGTTGCAGGCAGAACATCTATGTTTTCTCAGAAACACAGAGCCATGACTGGATACATGCCAGGTGAGAGGGTTTCAGGATTTGTGTCTTTCCACAAACTTGATACTGCCAGTATTTTTTTCTCTTTCTGCATCTTTTTCCTTGTTCATCAGTTAAAAAAAATATAAACCTCTGTGCATATCTTTCATTTCATAGGGTTTTGTGCACTTTTGCCATGCCAGTGTTTTAATCCATCCTTTAAAGGATATTTGCTGGTAGGGCATCATCTTTCTATCTGAGGCCAGACTGTATCCCTCTTGGTCCAAAGAGAAGTACTACTGTGACAGGAGCTCTTCTTTCCCTTCAGCATGCATCAGTGAGGACAGTCTGGGGACAAATACAGTCTTGCAATATGCTGAAAACCATGCATTTGCCTCAAAAAGCTGAGAAAAGGGGGACCTCTGTGATCTGCATATTGGCACCAAGTCGATTGAGCTACTCAAGGGTTTAGGGATGGAATACAGATGCTCACATAGCAGATCTCGCACATAATTTTTGTGCAGGTCTCTCAGTCCTTGTTGCTGTAGAATTTGTATCATAGAAGTTCAGAAGTGCAAAGTAATATGGAGTCCAAGCAGTCAGTGTTGGAGACATATCTGAGATAACAAATCAAATAGATGGAAGCCATAGAGCTGGTTAAAGGACAGCAATTTTAATGAGCTGTTCAAAATCTCTCAGATTATTAAGTAAACTCATGGTATTTCAACATATATGAAAATTGTGATTTGACAGCTGAGATGAATTTGCTCTATATTATTGACTTCATCTGAAATCTGTCTCAAGATCTCTTTATAAGGGTCAAGATTTGTTAAGACAGATCTTGTTAAAACAGTCTGAGAGATATTTATTTTTAGATTCTCATATATTGCAATTAAATAGGAAAGACACATTTTTGACATTCCTAAATAAGTCAAACACTGCTTTGGACATTGTAAAATTGATCCAGAAATAAAATTTCTCAGTAGATTTTTGTAATATGGTAGGCTACTTCTTTTGTTTGTAGCTACAGAAATTTGATAAAAGTAGATTTGGTTGAGCAGCTCACAGGTGCCCCAGGCAGTAAGGGCTGCCGTGACAGGCAGTGACTAGGCAGTGTAGTCCAGGTATGCTACCGCTAAGGGTATGGATGGCACCTGGCTGTTTCTACTGCCATCTCTTGAAAAATAAGTCAGGAGAGGTATAGTACCTGGAGCCTGTCAATGCAGGATGAGATGGGGTCTTACTGTTTGACTGCATTTACATTCCTAATTCCTGTCTTGGCTGTGGCAGGATGATAAACCAGGAAATGAAGATTGTGAATTCATTACAGCCCCTGTCTCTCATTCTGTCATTGCAACGCACTGACGTGTGTTTCTAACCCTGACACTGAGAAGCTTGGGCACTTCATCTTTTCTCATTGCACATTACTTTTCAATTAGCTATTTATTCCATGACAATCT
This sequence comes from Rhipidura dahli, assembly GCA_013399225.1. Classification (NCBI taxonomy): domain Eukaryota; kingdom Metazoa; phylum Chordata; class Aves; order Passeriformes; family Rhipiduridae; genus Rhipidura; species Rhipidura dahli. The sequence goes on along the minus strand of VXAC01009004.1, from coordinate 473,230 downwards.
TCCATTCTGTTACAGCTTGCTTATTGAGTGCTGTTGTGACAAAGACTGTAGTAGGAGGTACTGTCGCACCCAGCCCGGGAAATCGGGAGAACCAGTTTTCTGCCTCAACCTGCTGAAATACACTTTACAACAAGAAAGTTTTCAAACTTGTTAGAAGCAAAAGATCTTCCCCTTCAGTTTGTTAACATTCAGCAAGTCAATTCCTCTGAATATGCTTGTGAGACAGACTTGTTTGAAGAGTAATCACTGAGGGCTGTGACTGATCTGTATCACACAGTTAGCAATTTATGAGTACATGCCATTTCATTTTCTCAGGGTGTCATATTTTTGCTAAATTAAAGCGACACTGAAAAATTAAAATATTTGGAGAGTTCTCTGACTCTGTCTTTTCAATCAATTATACTGAGTGTTTACAAGTGGAAAGGGCTAGGTCATTCAAATGTAGTTTTCCACTGAAGAAACACTGCAAAATGCAGATTAGGCATTTGATGTAAGACAAAGGGATCACAGCCATCACAAAAAACAGAACTAGGAGTACAAAACAGTCAATATATGAGGAGAATACATGGTAAAAAAATATTTCTCAACATAAATACATATTACATTTCTTTTCGCCTCTTCTGCTCTTCTAGAAACAGCCTCCTCTGCTTTTTAAATGTCATCCATATTTATCAGACTGCATGGTTCTTGACATTTAGGAATATTTTTTCACCAAAATGTAACTGAAGCTTTGACAAAGGGTACTAATTATCAGGGGACTAGATTTTTTTCCTTTTTTCCCCTTTTTGGAAGGAGCAGCAGGCTGCAAAGAAAATGTGATTTGCCAGCTACTTTTAATACTTCTATAGAAGTCTCTCTGTCCTTATGTTTGAACATACCTAGAAATAAGAATTTGTTTGCTGAAGCATGTAGAACACTGACTTGATTTTAAATGACAGAGGTCATTAGATTATTTTCTTTAGTAAAAAGAGTTTCCACCTGTTAAAACTACACATAATCCCTACTGAAGGAAATTTTACTAATATTTTTAAATGTAGTTACTGATTATTCACCAATGATGATTTAATCAACTATAGGATGCATAGCTTGCACAATGTCATGATATGGTGACTAAGAAATTGAAGCATGAAAATTTGAGAAAATGCTCAGTAACTAAACAGAAGACTGAATTAAAAAAAAAATGTACACTGTGCTGTTTATCAACAAAAGTTGTTCCTGTTAAAAATAATCTGTTTTCTTGTCCTTATTGGCAGTAAAGATATATTGGACGCTGATCAGAAAGATGATAGTTTTTCACAAATCCCTTTCATGAGCCTGCAAATGAAGCCTAATGTAAGTGTATAGATATACATCTGAAATCTATTATTCATCCATTTTCAGTTGCCTAGCAATGGCACAACTGCAAAGGAAAGAACAGTATGTGGTGAGAACTACATGTTTTTTTTATTATTATCGATAACTTTGTGTCCATATATATCTTCATAATGATCTCGCCTGCCATCACGTATAAATTATTTGATTTCCTTGACTTGTCAAACACAAGCCACTTAGTTTGAAGTGAGATTTTTAAGTAAGAAAAAATACCAGATACTCCCATTACAAAATCAATTTTAATTTTGTTACAGTATCAAAGCCTGCTTTGAATACACGCTTCATGAATTCAGCTGTGCTAATAGCAACACTTAAGTCAGATTATCTGAACAAGTTTTATAAAAATTCAAGGCTAAACACAACTTTCATGTCTGGCCCAGCCTTGTTTTAAAGTCATTAATTGCAAATTGACACACTGGCTTTGCCTACTCTTTATCTAACCATAGTCTAAGAAAAGAATAAGGCCAGTCCTAGTAAACCCTCAGGGATGACCACTGCCAAATAGCTACCTGTAATAGCAGAAAAGAAATACAGATCTTGGTATTCTTAAAACTCAGCACCTTCTATATAGTCAACTTCACTTCTTGTCACTCCTTTTTATCCTGCACAAAATCCCTATCAATGTTTTCATGTTACAGCTTTAAAGTAATCAGACATTTAGGAAACAGAAAGGAAAAGAAATTAGTTCCACCCCTGAAAAAAATGCACAACAGACCACTTCTGCCTGGCTCTGCATAATTTACAGCTTACCATTTTCTCCCTGAGAGACAATGCATCATACTGACCTAAAGCAAACAAACAAAGAACCAGGAAAAAACCTCTCCTGCTTCGCTTTTTTCATACATTAATGAAAACTAAGGCATTCTTGGCAGTACTGTCCCTCTTATTGATTAGTGTCTCCAAAAGCATAGAATATTGATTGACACTGATTTATGTCTTATAGCTCCACATAAATTTGGTACTCCCTTCCTCTTTTTGGTTTATCCACCTCAGCATAAACTCATGGAAACTCTCTGGACTTCAGTGGATCAGGATAAACCAGAAAGGTTTAAGGATGCAAAGAGATGCAGTATATGAAGGATGTGCTTCTGCTGGATGCAGCTCTTTCCAGGTTATGGGTTTCAAGCATTGCAGAATGTGTGGCAAAAGAAATTGTGCTTCAGTACAGAATTAATTGTTCACTGGCCATTTTCCATGTGGGGTGGTGAAAAGGATGATCTGATCTTTCTTCCCTCATAGAAAATATCATCATCCCTCCTGAAGTTTTCTAACAACTAGAAAACCAAGAAACTGCCCTTCCTACTCTCAGGAATTCTAGTACTCCAGTATTTAGCTGTTAGAGATATTTTCATGTCAGTTGTTTGATTTAAGGAACCACTCAAGTTTTGTGCTCTTGTATCAAGTTCTGAAGGCACTTTCGTACCACATCCTGAAGGGGTACAAATTTCAACAGCAGCTGGCTCATTTGTGTTCTGTATATGTGTATAGGCAGATAATTCAGTAGCAGACCAAAATGAAAGCAAGACTGCAGAAGTTGCAGAGATTAAGGGGTTTACCTTTCCTGCATGGAGGACAGTCCCAGAAGGCTTGAAGAGGAAAGCTCTCAATGTACCATGTTCCACAGGCTCTCCCCACCTGTGTTTGGCTCTTCAGCCTCTTTCATTGCTGGACAGAGAGGGTTTTTTTTTTCCAAGATTCAAGTGGTTATTATAAATTCACTACTTCACTGTTTCACTCAGAACAGTTGTAAAATATTACCTATGATCTGAGAAATTATCAGCTATTTATCCTGATCATGAAAAACCTCCATAGTACTTACTCTGTGGTGGGAATTTCACATAAGGTTAATTTACCCAGCCTGGTATAAATGCTGTAGCCAGGTGTGCCGCCTAAGACAGGCATCCCTTATGTTTTCTGCAATCACCTACTTTTGGTTATTTTTGCTGTCAGACAGAGCACAGAAATTTCATGGTGTAGTATAAACAGCCTTAAGGAAATAGAACATTTGAAAGATGGTGTACATATGAGAAAAGAGAGAAGTAAGTAGAATTAAAATGTAGCAGACCCCCTGAGAGAAATTATTGCCTGGCAATTTAAAGTAATTTCCATTTTTAAGTAGTCCTTGTCAGGAAGAGCAAGAGTCATTTTCAGTCTAGCATTTGAATATTGAACTAATGGAGAAATGGTAGCTCTGCAGTGGCTTCGGCAGAGATCCAAGTGGTTTTTACCAGAGAGACCTTTTTCTGCTCCATATTTAAACTACATTTGTCTTAGAACTGCTGGAGTCTATTTTAAGGTAAACTAAGATCTCATTTAGCCTTGTGATATTTTCAAGCTTCACCAAGAAGCAGTGACAGTATGAAGGGATCAAAACTATTACACTCTAGTGAACAACAGCTTTGGGAAAAAGGACTTGGGTAAACAGATGCAGAACATTAAAGCCAGGAAAGCATACACTGCTGACACTTTGGCCTACTTTTCATTTTAAAGCATCACTAAATCTCCTACATAAAGCACCCAAGTATGCCCAAGGAGGGCATGGGGGTGCTGAGAGAATCATCTGCTGTAGACTTGCTGGCTGGCAGAAGTGAGGAGTGACCTGTGTCCCTGTGCCTCTGAGTCAGCTCCCACACTGCAGACCTCTTCTGGCACTCTGACTGCAGCCCCACAGGGCTTGTGGCTCTATGTCTGTGGCTATCCATGTATTTGTGTCCTTTGCTTTGCAGCTTTTGCTGAGAAGAAGTGGCCCACAAAGCAGTGTATTCACAGACTGACACTGGGAGGATATGGTGGATGCTCTGAGGCCTGCCAGGAGGTTGAGGAAAGACAGCACACTCAGGAGGGCAAGGTTTGCAAATCTATGGAGAGTGAACATGCCACGAGCTATCAGAGCCACACTCAGGCTCTGTGTCTTGGATTCACTCTAATGACAACCCAGGAGGCCAGAGGACCCCTTCTTCAGCAATGTGGTTCATCATGACCCAGCAGCAAACCAGGAAACTGGGTTATAGGACAGCATAAATATAAAGTAGGTCACACATCTCACTGGCTGAAGACAGCCTAAACCTCTGTTTGAACAGAAAGATGTTTGCACCATGCAGATGTCTACATTTTTCACCCATGAGACTGAGTGACATGAATCTACCCTGGGTCATCCATGCTTTGAGCTGATGCACATAGTAATACTATGCTTCTGTTACAGGCACAGATTTGAGACCTAGTGAAAACAAGGATAAAAGATTGGTTTGAGATCTTTATTCCAGTGGAATTTTGCTAGAAAAATCTGTGAGTTGAGTAGCATGAGTGTATTCACACAGCATTTGGTGGCAGAGGACAGGAAGAATTTTTGACTTTTGAATGCCAAGATAATATCCCTGCCACTTGGGCAACACAGCTGTAAAAGCTGTGCACCAGAACCAGATCACTAATAAATTGCCCCAGCATGGAGTTGCAGCACCTACTTAGTCAAACAAGTTAGCAATCAGCTCATTTCTTTCCTTCTTCTGAACCATTTAAGTTAATAATTTTATTTAATAAAGCTTCTAAGTATCTTCTTACTTTTAAGACACAGAAATTTCTTACCTTTTTAGAAGCATCAATTTTTAAAGAACACTGAAAAATTAAAACTTCTGAAAAATTTAACTTCTATAAATGAAAGACTGCTTGAGAATTTGTATTTTGTTTGGAAAGTATATTTTAAAACTAGATTTAATCCAGGCAATCACACAGCACAATCTGCATTATGCAGTCAATGCATAGCCAAACAGTAATTTTGTGAGGTTTGGTACAAAATGCAGTAAAATAAGCTTTTCTGGAGATTGCCAACATCTCCAAATCCCTTTTAAAAGCCTAATGTAATAGCTTCCTTTTCTATTCCTATTCTTTCAATGAAAAGGAAAAAACACTTTTCCACATGCAATGTGAGCTACTGCTCCTATTTTAATCACAGGGATGGGAATGTAGGGCAGTCACTGTTGCAGTCAGTGGATATAAAATCACACTTCTGTGGCAGGACTACACCACACATTAAAACAGGGCAGAGATGCCCAATACAGCAAGGCTGAGCTGAGCTGTGTAGCCTGGCAATGCATGTTTAGTGAGCTAGTAAGAAGCTATGGATCTAGAGAAGGGCAACTAAATTATTAAAGATAGAGCAGTTGCTTACATAAAGAGACAAAAAGCTACAAACTCTCAGTCTGGAGAAGGAAAAACTGAAGGGGGTGCTGTGGCTTAAGCCCAGCTGGAAAAAAAGCACCATGTAGCCATTTGCTCTACCCCCTTCTTCCTCACAATGTGGTGGAATGGTGAGGAAAAGTAAAACTTGTAGGTTGAGAGAAGAGCAGTTTAATAGGGAAAGCAAAAGGTGCACACACACAAGCAAAGAAAAACAAAAAAAAATTTAAATCATCACTTCCCATGGACAAGCAGGTGACCTGGTAAGACAAATGCCATCACTCTAAATGTCCCCTCCGTCCTCCTTCTTCCCCCAACTTTGTATACTGAGCATGATGCCAGATGGTCTGGAGTACCCCTTTGGCCTAATGTGGTCACATGTCCAGGATGTGTTCCTTCAATGCCCCAGGCACCCCATTCTCCCTGCCAGTCCAGCAATACAAAATGCAGAAGTGGCCTTGGCTCTGTGTAAGCTCTGCTCAGTAACAACCAAAACATTTCTATATTATCAAAAATTATTATTATCCATTATTATCAATGCTTAACAATTATTAATTATTATTCAGCACAAATCCTAAACATGACCCCATACCAAGCACTGTGAAGACAATTAAGTCTACCCCAGTCAAAACCAGCACAGGGGACCATGATGAAAAAAACATGAAGGTGCCGGTGAGTGAAATGAATACAGTCTATCAGTCAACAGATTCTGTGGGAGAAGAAGGAGATACCAGCCAATAAAAATCAGAAAATCAGGAGGAGAATATGGCATCATGTTCATGAAGGGATTAGATAAATCCATGGTCAAAAAAGTCCATAAATAGATACTAAAGGGAGATGGCCATGGATGCATCCTCTAGCAACATGCATCCAGTGACTGTGGATGTTGGGAGACAACCAAGAGAAATGGCCAGGGTTGCTCTTTTCAGTGCCAGACAGAAGGGAGAGCAAGACAGACCACTGTTGTGATGCACAGGGTGTTTCCCGTGCTCACACTGATGGACATACCTGCCCGGGTGTAGCTGAAGTGGACCTGCACCATGTTCTGCCACATGGTACAGATATGTGGGGTTTTACTAGAAACAGAAAATGCATGGCCTATGAACTAGATCCAAAAGATGTTTGCAAGGGAATTCTGTGTACCAGTTACAGAGCAGAATTAAAGTACTGCCATTTTGCAGGTTGAGCTGGCTTCAAAGGGGCTAACCACACATAATAAATTTTTGCCTTAAAGAAACTAAACCCAAAATGCAATTTGATCTTGTCTTTTTTACACAGAGGACACGTTACCAATTTCACTGGTTGCTATCTGATGAATCTATGCCCTGTGTTAACCCTGAGGTAAAAATTCAAATAGAGCTTTCTAGTGCCATTCCTGCTGCCTTTGTGTGACTGTGAGAAAGACAGTTAATTTTTAAGAATGCATGTTCAGGAGCTCTAGATCTGGCTACATTAGTATTGACTTATTTATCTTGTCTCTAAATTTATTGGAAATTTTGGCTATTCTGTAATACCTTAAATTAAGCAAGGCTTTCTGAGGTTGACCTAAGTGGCACTGCTGAGAGTTCAGACCATAATGTTTTTCATTCAGTATTTTCCCCTATCTGTGAAATGAAGACTCCACAGGTTGCAGAACTTTTACAGTTATTAATGTTTATACAGTGCTCAGAAAAAAAACCACCATACAAAGGCAAGATATTATTGCTTTTATAAAAGTTCGGGGACTTGTCCATTTTTATTTATTCCCATTTGACCTTTCAAAGGGGTGAAACCTAAACTTTCTGCTCTTTCTAAATATCATTTCAGGTCTTATGATTTAAAACCTTTAGAATCTTTGCTTTAGCATTAGTCATCATCAATGGCTAAAGCACATACATCCCATCTGATATTTTGAAATTGAGGACTAGACATTTTTAAAACACTGATGACATTCTTTAGCCACACTTTGTTGGACCACAGAACTTATAGTAACTAGACTTTAAAATAGCAATTTTAGTAAACTCCTGTGGTATGTAGTAATTCAACAGCAATACTTTCCTACCTTATCATATCTTGTGCTCACCCTCTCTTTTCTCAAGTAACCAGCTGACTCAGGCTACAAGAGCCACGTAGTTAGATAGGAGGCCCTGGGTATGGCTGTGGGTCTATGCGGTACCTGTACACTCTTGTACCTCAGCAATGACACAGCAGTTCCCCCCAAAAAGCACCTTTCCAGAAGACACAGTCTTCTAAGAAAATACAGTACATTTTGTAGGCTACAGCTTCAGCAGATGCAATTATGAATAACTGCAACCTGTTAAATTTTTTGAATACTATGTTGCTTGAAGATAAGTGGCTATCTGGCAGTGCAGAAGTTCAGTTGTCAATCATGCATTAGATAAGCAGAATGTTTAAGCCTATCACATATCTTTTAAAAAGTAATGATATGATGACAGTAAAGAAACCAGCACAAACAGTTCTGACATCATAAGACAACTACAATAAAGTCAGATACATCAGCATGACCATTTTTAACAGAGTGTTTAACGTGACAATTTTTTATATAAGTAAAATGTGTATTTCTGCATTACTGGCTGTGCAAATTTTTAATGATCTGTAAAATCACATTCAGCCACATCAGTTATTTATATATTTGTATACAAAAAACTAAATCTAGAAAATGTCTTTGCAATACATTTAAAGAACCACTTCACTGATAGGTTTTGTTGATAGCAAAATATGGATATTATTTTTAGAAGAACTGATGGTCTGATTTTACTGCCCATTGTAAAAAAAATTGCAAGGTGACATTGTCTTCTGAAAGAAATTTTAACATAAAGGTTATTATTCAAACTTATAGTCAATATATAGGAGAAGTTGCTTCTTTGGGAGACTTCCCCTGCATAAAAGTCACTATATCTTGCCATTAGAACTCATTGACAAATGTGTTTAATTTATGTTCAGTGTAATGGAACAACTCTGTCATTTCTTCCTGTTTGGACAGTTATTGCCACTTAGGAGTTTTAAGTCACTTTTAACCTTGGGACAATACTGATTTTTCCTTTTTATGGTCCCTGGACCAATAAATTATAGCTTGGTTGAACTCAGCAGTTTTGTCTTAAGTACCCATTTTCTTCTTGGTTCATTTATGTATTTCTCAAGGTGTATTTTCTTAATATAAGCTCCTTTAATAAAGGAAATGGACAATTTCCATGCTCTTATTTCTTGCTTTAATGTTTTAAATATCTTTAAATTCCTCTGTAATTTTTTCCATGCTGACATCTGTGTCAGTGTTAACTAACATAAAATATTTGGCCATATAGTCTCATATTTGGCCTCTAACCTTTCATATCCACTGAGAATATAAATACATCATAAAGCTTCTATCTGTTACAGCACATCACCTCTTTTATTTCTAATCTATTGGGCTTTTCCAGTTCTTGGCATCTGAGGGTATTCATCTTCCTGCAGACTGTTCACAGTTTTTTAAGGGGGACAAACATATGTATATGACAGGACTGATCATAAACAAGAATTTTTTACTAAGAGGGTATTTTTTTAATATTCAGCTAGCAGTAAAGGAGGAAGAAAAAAAAAGAAGACTAAAATAACAATAAAAGAAAGACCAAGAAAAGAGAAAAAAATAAGAAAGAAAAAAGAAAAAAAGAATACCAGATACAAAAGAAGATTTTGTAATGAAAATAAAATTGGTTGCTATTGTTTGCCAGACACGTCCTGGAGAAGATGACTACTCAACAGCTTTGTAACGCTGCTGTTTAGTCATATGTCCAAGACTGCTCATTAGCATTCCCAAGCATGCATCAATTTGAAAGTGTCTTTCTTTCAACTCGTCAATATGGAAGCACCAACGTGCACTTTATTTGCGTAATAGGTTCTTTCAAGATGTTCAAAATCAGCTTTGGCTCTTCTGGTTATATTCAAGTGACATCCACTCAGAGAGGAAAAAAAACGTTTCTTTTTGTTAAATAATAAAAGCCTAGAAAGCAACGAAATAATGTGTTCTGGACTGATTGCTTTAAGCAGTGACAAGAAACACATGGTATTCTCAGACACTGAATCTGATTCTCAGGTTCAGCAGATATCCCCAAAAGAACACCTGTATATAGTATTATTTTGCTTGCCAGGAATATATTTTTACATGATTAGTATATTTATCAGCTAAACATGCAATCAGTCTAGAGACTGGTGAGTCCAGTTTCATTCAGAGTACAAGACTAACTTTTTAAAAATTTGCTGCTGTAACAGGAGCTGTACAAGCCTCCTTCCTTTCCCCACTCACCCAGTAAACATTAGTAATGCAAAGGAATGGGGCTCTGGGAGAAGAAAATTTAATGTATGTTTTAATAACCTGTATTTGTACTTGACTTCTTCTGTTGTACTGTGATCAGATGCTATGTGTTGTCATTCATCTTACATCATATGTTTCTTTGGAGCTAGGAGAGAGTGGATACCAGCAAGATGGAGTCTCTCTTATAAGAAGATACATCATAGAATCATAGAGTCACCTGAGCTGCAAAGGACCAGGTTAAAGACCATCTAGTTCCAACCCTCCTGCCACACAGGCAGGGATACCTTCCTCTGGACCAAGCTGCTCAAAGACCCATGAAACTCATACTACAACACTTGAACACAAATCTCCTCCCTTTGGTATGGGTAACCCAACTATTAGCAGCTTTCCAGCATATGTCTCATCCTGTGTTCCAAGAAAAAGCAGTTTGTGGATGTGACATTTAAAAAATCATAAAGCATCGATGGAGCAGTAAATATAAGGGTTCTGTAGCAGGTGAACTGCAGCTGTAACCAGCAGGGGTATAAGTTGTACTTTATAAGGCACATTCACAACTATTACTGCCTAATTTGCCTTCACTCAATTGGTTGAAGGCATTTTTATAATGCAGCACAATTTGTTCCCTTCCATCCCAGACTGCTGTAAAACTGAGAAGCAATATTTATATACCTCCCATGGCTGTGACAACAATTCACTAATTTGATATAGACTGGTTTTCAAACAAGGTGCCTCAACCACTTCTCAGTGTCTCCACACCTGCCCTGCAGAACCTTCTTCCCCAGATTGCCTCTTCAGAGCTTTGGTGAAACAGTGAAGCAGGACTCCACAGATCATGGTTCGCTTTATGCTGCAAAGTATTTCAGATCAATTATTAGATCACTTAGCAATGGTATAAAAATAATCAGGGAACATGTTTAGAGCTGGCACCAAACAACATATATTGCATGAGGCCAAAGATCTGAAATAGTCTACAGATAATAGGACTGTTAGCTTTCTCAGCTTCTTCTTGGAGAGTTCAGGATGCGCTTTTCCATCCAGCCCTGTTTCCCCATGCTGTCCTTTAGCTTCTTGGAACAATCTCTTGCCCCTGATGCATATTGCAACAGCTTTTCAAGGGGAATGGGAAGCTACATGCAAGACCTCCTACTCCTGTAGAGTGTTAAGAAGAAAAAAAAAGGCCTGTGAAACCTTCATTGCTTGGAAGAGAGAAAAGGAAATCTCATTAAGAAAACCCTTTGTAGGCAAGTTTAAAATGCATGGTTTGATCTACTTCCAGCAAATTTGTTCTTGTGTATCTCAGTTATTCACAGCAAAGTAAGTTTAATTGTATGTAGGGTAATACTTGCCTGTCTCAGAAGGGAAAAAACTAGTTATATCCATACTTAAGCCATATACAAAGGTATTTTTGCTCAAAGGTTGATACAAGAGGAAATAATTCCTACAGTTTCAGAATCACACATTTGTGCAGTTGTGAATCATTCCTGCGTTTAACACTTGACAGCATGTAAAGTAGATGGACTGTTTTTTTGCTCATATTCACTACATATCTGCTTCCCCTGACAATACAATTTTGGCTTCATAATAAATCCCTGCTGCAAATCATCTTAAGATGCCTTGTCCCGTAATTCATCCAGTGCTTTTTGACCTTGTTAACTACAGATTTTAGAGTAGGAGATTGAAATAAATGTCAGTCTTGCTGATGTGGCTTTATTGTTTTTTCCCAAGAAGATAGCTTAATATGCTTAGACCACTGGAAGTGGCAATGCTGCACGAATTTCAAGAACCATAATTAATTTATTTTAGTAATGAAAGCAAAACAGACAGTGACAATAACTTTTGCCCAGTATGCTAATGAAGTTCTAAGATCTGTAACAAAACACTGTTAAATATGAAAGGAGGTACCAGAAGAAATGCATGTTACTACTGATTTGGTGTCCATTAGATTATCACTGCTGAGCTTGATCTTAAAAACCCAGTGTGCTGACCTGGCAACAAAGAAGGGAAATATGCTTTTTACTTCACTGCTGCCAAACTTTAAAAAATGTGTTTTGTACCTACATGAGTTACTTCATCAAAGTTCTGCTTTTCTCCTGCTGAAGTAAATAGGCAAATTTCTATTATCAAAAAGAGCCAGAAGGTGCCGTAGCAAAAGCTTTTTAGCACTTGGACTTGAATGACAATAGGTAAAGAGCCAAATATGAACTTAGAGCTTTTGATTATTTTCTGTAGGCATTAACAGAAGAAAATAATATAGGGGAAAATATTTTTATTATTTATACATCCTTCTTTTGTAATGGAAATAGAGGATATGAGGAGAAATATTGGGATCTTGGAAGGTCTATAGGTAGGTGGTGCCTTCAGTACTGACATGTCCTACAAGAATCATCAACTACACTGGAGACCACACTTGAAAAACAGTAATAACCATAAAAGAATGCTGCATAGGATTTTGCTGATGAGAAATGAGATAAGGTTGGAAACACTTGGGACACTTGTAGAAAGATAGTACTTTAAAAAAAAAATTTAATCCAACTATATAATGCTGGTACAAGGCTGCTGATGCTGATGCTGATGTTGACTGCATCAGAAACCTCTACAAAAAACCCTAAGGCTGTCACTGAATTTTATAGAGTGTAAGATTATGGATAAATACTGTTATTTTTAGGAGATTGTAGGTGGTTTTGATACACAGTGAATGCTGGAGACAGAATACATGAAGCAAAGAAAGGAAGAAGTCCTCCCCTTTGTGCTGTATGAGATGAGGGCTACCAAGGACACTCTTTGGTCTTTTTCATATTCATACCAATTTCTGGACATGATGCTGAGCTAAGCATCTGAGATTTCAGTGGTACTTCAGAAGGATTTAAGAGATTCTAAATTTGTTGATACCTGCCAAGGTGTCTTGCCCCTTTTTGGAAGCAATTTCATGTGATTCTAAGCTGTCATTTGTTAAGTGAAAGTGATTCATGATGTATTGAAATGGAATTTTAAAATAAAATCCTTCTGAATTTAATGTTCATGAGAGCAAATAACGTAAGTGAGGCATGATGCAAACAGAAGTAAAACAGAGCAAACTGTCCCAGTAAGTTCTGCTTATCCTCCTTGTCCTAAAAAAGAAAATTCTGTAGCATTAGCCTGAAGTTTCTCATGAATAAATCCAGACTATCTGCATTTGCTCAGGCTACAGGAGAAAAGGGGCTGTATTCAGTCTTTATGCTCAGTCTCTTTAATCAGCTTAAACCTGTTTTTTTCCTGTTCGATTTGCGTCAGTGAATTCAGAGTCACTGAGTTAACAGAATTGATTTTAAAATAGATTTCAATTAAACCATGTAATTTATGACTTTAGAAAAGGCATACTTGGCTCAACATGTAAAGGCAGACATGGTAAGTGCATTGACACACAGCTTTTTTTCAAGACATATGACGGGCATGTTAAACATCTAACCTGAAGGTGTGAACATTCCCTCTACTTTTAGGCAGTAACTTTCCAGAGATAGAGCTGGAGTGGCACACTTTGATCCTGTGTAATTCTTGAAGTTCATGTTACCATCCCTAGTGTTTTTGGGTAGCCTTGTGATGCTTGAACGGACTCTTCTCTCATGCTATACAGAATTATTGTTCTGTATTCTAGGTCCTGTATAAGAGCAGGTACGTTCTGTGTCTGATTTAGGCAGTATTGCTTTGGTGGTCACAAGGAAATAAAGGATGATGATGGTGGTTCATAATTTCGAATTTTTATCTTGATGCTTAAAATGGAGCTTTATTTATTTGGAATTATACAGCGTTTATATGGGGGTCAATTTGCAGCTACACTTAGCACGGAAAAACAACTTTTCTCCTGTGTGACATAAATAGTGACAACATGTAATTTTCTTCTTTGCAGTCCTCACTACAATTTTCTTCCTTTTAAGCAATAGGTATTCTGATAAATTCTTCTCTTTTAGTCTTGTCACCATGTCACTACTTGCGTGTAACTGCAGTATGGCTAAACACCCTAATCATTTCCCGAGGTACAGTTCACGAGTTGTTTTTTAACATGAAGTAAATATTTCCCAAGAAAACATTATGGGAATAATTCACTGAAGCACTTGAGTTTTGGTAGTCAAAAAAAAATTTTTTGCTGAAAATGTACTCACTCTTTAATTCAAACATTACTACACATAATCCTTTTGGCAGATGAATTTTCTTTTCTAATTAACAGTGCTAGTAAGAATATATATAGCTGTATATATATGTCCACATGCATTATTTCTATTATACTGCCAAAATATGACCTACTTCTCAGGGACAACAATGGTTTCAGGTCAGGCTATTTCAGTTCAAAGCTGAAAGAGGGAACAACGAACATCTCCACGCAGGCGGCTGTACTGTCAGCAGTTCTGGCCAAGGACGGTCAGCCAGCACAGGGGAACAAGGCACGGAGCCAGGGAGAGGGAAGAATGGGTTTCCGCTAACCACAGGAGCTCCAGGGGAGACCAGCTGATGCTAGGAAAGGATGCTCTGACTTTAGCTTGGCACCTAGCTGGACCCCTCATCCTTTCTTCCCTACTTCATGCAACCACACTTCACCTTTAAAAATAAACATAACCTTTCTGCTCACTCTAAATCTCCAGAGACTTTGACTTCCTCACCATCTTTGTCTGTACCCTGCCCACACCCTCTGCGTGCCTGTGATGCTTTTGGCCAGCAAACCGCAATTACTGGTGGTTTTCAGAAGACTCCCACTGGTATTATTTCTCCTGGTCCCAGCAGCCAAACTGGGAGGCAGCAGGTTCAAATTTTAGCAGTGTTCACAGAGAAGAATTATGCTCTTTTGCACATTATGTTGAATTAGGCAGGGGGGATTTGTTGCTATGGTGTTTTTTCATCATACTTTCTTGTCTTTGGTCCCTTCCTCTCTTCTCATCGTCCTTTTTTTTCTTAGCAGTTTATGTTTCCCTGTTTTTATCTAACCACTTGATATCATTTAATGACACCTGTCATTCCTAATAGGCTTATACAGGATCATATCTTCATGATGTGAAAGTGGAACACAGCAGTGGCCAATAAAAATACAGTAGATGACTCATGTCGAGATAATATTCCTTTGTTGTCAAAAGAAGCAGGCAAGCACTATTGCTTCTTTCAAGTAAAAGAATAGGGTCTTCAGCCTAAAGAAAATGAATTGATAGAAGGAAATTGGACTGATTTTTTTCTTGCTTAGTCACAGGCTGTCTTGCTTTCAGTATGCCTGCAATTGCAAAACAGCCATACAATTTGGAAGGGTGCACAACAAATGATTCTCTAAACAGAAAAGGAGGCCATTAGGTTTAAAAACAAGTAGCAATACTTTAAATATTCAAGAAAAATGTCGAGTAAATTCCCCAAGCTGTTTATTAATTTTAAAAATCATTATATGGACAGTTACTAATTATGTCCTTTGAAAAATGAAAGCTTTTTTTGTCTTCTTGAAATTTCAGTGACACCTGAAACAGGAACCTATATGATTCAAGTGCATTGCAGATAAATTCTCTCCCTGGACTTCTGTTCTAGACTTGGTATGGAAGGCTATAAAATTATTTTATTTCATGCTTCTACTACATGAATATTAGCTAACTTTGGCAACTCCGTAATTATCAGTGGGAGACATTAATTTAGAGCCCTGCAAGCATTTCCCAGAGCATTAAAGGATCTTTTAAAAATACAGCTGGGACTTCATTGTATGGAGAGCGGATCTTCAAGACTGCACACCACCAAAGGTCTTCTCTTAAAAGTCCGCATCTAATTAAAGAGTATAGGTTGTAGAAGAACTACAGATGGACACTGTTGCTTTTCATGAAAAAACAGAACACATCATAAGGGTCCCATTTGGGGGCAGGGAGGGGGAGACATTTCTAGCCTTGAATGCAATACGGAAAGAAAATGTTCAACATGGTGTTTACTTACATGAACTGTGAGAAGAAACAGAGATGAAACTGGAAATTGCTAAATGCAAACCAGTCAATAGCAAGATAATGACACAACACAGTGAAGAAAGATTGATTTTTTGTCCCTCCGTCATGCTGAGGCTTAAGTTTATTTGCTAACATAGCGATTAGACAACAGGAGGAATCTAACAAGTATGATTCGCAAGAAAGCAGTGTTTGGATAGAAAAACACTATATAATTTAGATTACGGTGTAAACATCCAGTCTTTCTGCATGAATCCACCCGTGGATTAAGCCACAACAGAAATTATGATTGCAAATACAGAACTCTGTCCCATCCATACTCAGACCCTTATAAAACTAAGAAGACCTTTTCTCTTTTAATATCCCAGTTTGAAAATGTTATGAACTATAGCAAATTGAGAACAGAGGTGGTAGTCCTCCAAGAGCAATTATAGTTCCCACTTCAGCAGTTTTGCTGGAACAGTTTGGATGCAAGACTCTTCATGTAACTCACATCATGAGATACCTTCTGCCTCACATCATGAGATACCTTTGAGACTGCTAATAGTTCTCTCACTGAAAAATGTGTCAGGGCATTTCTGGTTAGAGATCACCAAGAGGGAAGTTTATGATCAGTAACCAGACATTTTGAGACTAATGATTTGTTGTTTTCAATGAGGTTGCATTTGCTAGAGAGATTATGAGATGAAACTACAGCTGTGCCTGTCTCTTCTATAGCAACCAATTGAGAGCTCCCCACCTTCCCCAAAATACTCCACTCCTCTCAAGCTGACCACACTCACAAGAGGCGAAATTCAGTATTATACCAGCAAGCTGGATTTGGTAGCCAGGGGTTTGGATGCAATGTCAGTGTGAAGATGGCAACCTCTTGCTTTGGTTCATTTGTCATTGGAATAAAATTTGCCAAATAATCAAAAATTTGCCAAATAATCAAACAAACCTTTGCAAAGAAACATTAAAGAACATAAATGTTGATTAAACTTTCTTCTTGGCGTAAAATTCATCCTGAGGAAACCTAAGTATTGAGCAAAGGGCAGCCACAAAGTGGCTGTGATTATTCTTTTGTGTTGTCCTAAGACTGAATTAAAATGAGACCTGGAACACAAAGCATTCCTGAAGCTTCATTTGGAAGAATTTGCTTATTATTCATGATTCACAGGCGAGCTAGTACTTTTTTTTTTTTTTAGGCTGTGTAATAAATGCAAGTGGGAGCTTTGAAAAAATAGTATAAAGCATTTTCTTCTGACAAACCCTGGAAGTTTATAAGTAGGGATCATACAAGGACTCTGCGAATTTTAATCCAGCTTGCATCCTATAAAAATAGCAGCACTTCATCTCTTATGAAGCTTCACTGTTTTATATTGCTGGTATAGACTGAGTTGTTGAGGAGAGTGTTTAAGGAGAATCATTTAGTGCATCTGTAAAGAGAAATGTGTTTTCTGTGAACTAAGAACGTGAACAGCTTGAAGAAAGAATAATACAGCCAGAAAAGGCAAAAACCTGAGAGTGATTAAGACAATTACAAATATTCTCTCCCCAAAGAGACTGCAAAAAGCAGCAGCATCTTTATATATAATTACTTTTACATTATTGTGGCATTTACTATCAAAGGAGCTATTTTCTCTTAAAAACTGTGAAGAGAAATTACTTTGTCTGCCACTGAAAAGACATATTCAGTTGAAAGTATCGTCTACAAGATAATTTTTAAGATAGGAGAAAACTGTGTAACTAAATACTAGAATTGTGAGAAAATTTAACCGTGGCAGTGCAGGTGCTGATGGATGAATATTAAAGGATGTTATGTTCACAAATTAATGAAAAATAAATGTTTGCTGATGATGATGATGCCCAGCTCATATACCAAATATGCAGCAAAGAATGCTTTAGAGAACATGCTATATTTTATCTTTGTTACATGATATTCAAAATTATAAAGCCTCTTCAACACTTTTTTTTAATCAGCTCAGATAGATCTCAGGAAGCAGATACCCCCTTGAACATAATGAGGTCTTGAGTCCTCAGGAGAGAGTTGTCTGTCCACCTGGCACCTGGAAAGGTCTCTCTGCAACTGGACTTTTACAACTAGCACGTGTGGGTTCATGTGCAGCTGCATGTTCTCCAAGGGTGACACAAACCAGAAAAGAGAAGAACATTTCCATGAACAAGTGTTAACTGCATGCTTTCACAACCTGCTTCTTACCACCTCGCTCACTAGTAGTTATGATGTCATGAACCTGTGAGACAACAAAATAATGGCAAAGTGATGAGCTAATGAGAACTTTTAGGCAAAGAAGCACTGTGGTGAAGCAGCGCAGTCAGGGGAAGGCCACCAAGATGGTCAGGGGGCTGCAGCACATGGTGTACAAGGAGAGGCTTAGAGAGCTGGGTCTGCTCACCTAGAGAAGGGGGCTATGGAAGGACATTATGACTGAATACAGCTAGATAATAGGAGTGTGTAGATAAGACAGAGACTGACTTTTGGAGCTACATAATGAAAGGGAAAGAAGGAATGAATGAAAATTCCAGCAAGTAAAACTGTGGTTAGATATAAAGAAAAAGCTTTTCACAGCAAGAGCAGTCAAACACTGAGAGATACTCCCCTGAGGGCCTACAGAGTCTGTATCCTTGGAGATGTTCAAACTCAGCTGGGACAAGGGCCAGATTAAACCACTGAGTGGGACACTGAACAAAACAGCCTCTGGAAGTCCTTTTCACTCTAAACTATTTTATAGTCGTATTACTGCATAAATTAACTCAGGGGTTGAAACCATGACATGAGATGTAAATATTTTTTTTAGAGAATGTTGTATGCATATTTATACATGGTTCATAACTGTATAATGTTCAAACTTAAAATTCTAAAGCTTGCTGACAGTGACATATTCATGACTTTCAGATTTGCTGGAAAAAACCTCTTTCCTTATGGAAACACACTTGAACATACCAAAAAAATTTGTTAAACTCTGAATAATTTCTAGCCAGGTAATGAACTGCAATTAATTTCAGTGATACAAACAGAAAAATTTTATGAACTGAGGTAGATAACCAAAGATTAATTGAATTGTATTGAAACTGATAATTAGTTTCCAAAAAAAAAAAAAAACCAAAAACTGAAGCTTTTCACAACTGAATTACAGTAGACACACACACAGATGAGAGAAAGCCACAAAATAAACACATTGAAATGATATTTTGTCTAAAATTTCTCTTAAACTAAAACACTCCTTCACCCCTTCATGCAACTTATCTGTGCCTACCAAAAACCAGTCACTCAGATTTGACATGACTGTGGTACTCTTCTACTGAAGCTGCTTAGCACATGACAGTACCTCTCAACTCTGAGTAATACACACTCCTGCCAGGAAATCTAGTCTAAAAGCAAAATAACACCACCAAATGCCAGTGGTTAGTGGTAGTCTTCTCTCCTTGGTAATGCAGTTCAGAGCTGCAGCAGCTCAAAATTAATTCCTTCTGCCTGCACAAGGACAGAAAATTAATCCATTTAGTTTAGGAATATTGAAATATTTTATTTCACTTTTAGGTATGTTTTAGTCTTTTTCAAGTTATTGGGTATTCAGTCTTGGTTTAAGATACATCCAAAAACTACACACAGTAAAATTCAGGATTTTAGGTGTTAACAGAGGCAGCTCACCTATAATCAGAGGTCAGTTAAATGAACATTTATCTTGGACAAGAGAGATTACAAATTAGCATCCCAGTTCTGTACAAGGGATCTCCCACACTGAAATGATGTTAATAGAGTGCAGGAGGGCTGTTTCCCTCCCAGCCTCAAAACTCTATCCCAAAATAAAGGTATTTCTGAGGATTTTTTTCTGTAACTGCCATCTGAAAAAAAAAAATTAAGTAACATAAAAATGAGTCCATTTCAATAGAAGTGGTCTTGTTATTATTTAATCAGGCCAGCATCTGAGTGATTCATGAACAGCAGGTTGTAATTCAAGAAGTAGTTCTCTGAGTTGATAAAATTTAAAGGGGATAAAAAGGAGAAGAAAGAAACCCCTTCCCCATAGGACTTAAAAAACACTTTGTCCGTGATAAATACTATCTAATTTACTTTAAAGCAGTTAACATCTGCTCAGTTCCTTAGCTTATTCGGTGTTCACTTACAAGAATAGTTGGCCACCAGTGATGCATTATCTGTATAAATCCATAGCAAAAGGAGAGATAACCAGTAGCTTAGAGAAATTTACTGCACAAAGCAGTTGTGAAAGGAGTTAATTGACATCTGGGAGTATTGTAAACAAGCCAAAAATTTTCTTCCACGAAGTAAAATGCACTGGAAAAAAGCTGCCTCATGCAGGAACCTTTATATTGTACCCAAAGATGCTTATTTTTGTTAAACTTAAGTTCCTGACCCCAAGGTCAGGAAAAGTGCCCCTTGTTTCTTTCCTCACAAGGTGTCTGTCAGCTTGTGTAGGTAGGTACACACAGAGAAACATATGCCCATGTATGCATTATGGGCATTTCCAGGTTCACCTGAAAAATACCTTGTAGTTACAATGCTAAGAAAATTACTATTATTCTAACGGTCCCACAGGGTGATTTTAGTAATACTGTGAAAGAGTTGTAATTAGCTGGAGCCTAAAATAAGCAAATGGAGGGATAAAATTTGCACTGCATCTAGTTTGATATGAAGAATGAGCCCAGACAGCTACAGCATCCTGATTTGTAGAAGAGTGATACTGATTTTTCAGGGAACAAAAACACTGTCCAACTTTCTTCATTGCCTTTTAGTTCCTATTTTCCCACCAGTCAAGTTAAATTGAAAAGGACGATGGCTGAAGAGGGTAGGTGGAGAGAATACTGCTGGATCAAATGGTGCAGCTCAAATTCACATTCTATCCCCATCTTTTGACTGGAGATATACATGGCTTTTCAAAATAAAAAGTCATCTTTCTAGAACACCTGATTGCTTTGCTCTTAAGTCACATAGCTTTTTTTCTGCCTGCTTTCATCTATCTTTCTTGTATCAAATATAAATGTGATTCCATCTCTTTATCTGGCACAGAAAGCTCCTACTAATACTTCATCAAGATAAAAATTACTATAAAAGCCCAAACACATTTTCCATATTATTGTTGTAACCTCAGTAACAACTAAAGTACAATGTTGTTAGACAGAATATCAAGAAAAATGAGATTTTTCTTTCAGATCATTCTGTAACTATTCTTGCTCCAGGGGCACTGGAAACTTTGGAACATATGTGTTTTGCTGAATAAGGACAATAATGGTGCTGCTAGTACTGATGTGATTCTAAAAGGTGGTGACAGAGCGTGGCTAGTGAAAAAAGAATTGATAGGATAAAAGAGGCTGTGTAACAGAGACTTTATGTAAAATGAAAAATAAATACAATGTGGAAAATCACTGGGTTTCTGCCCTTTTCACTTTCTGCCTTCTGTAAGACAAAATCACATTGACAAATGACAGAAGTCAGCAAAAGCTCACTGCATACTTGCAGTTTCATAGAAAACAGAGGTGATGCAATATCTTTGTGAAATCATTGTAGCATCATTGATGGTCAGTAGCCTTACTGACCATCGCTAAATGTAAGTGCATTAGCTAATGATGATTACCAGCACACTCCAGGGTACCTGATAATTTGTCTGGAAACAGATCACTGTACATACCACTGAGACCTCTTTTTGATGTTTTCTGGCTACCTGCACAGTGTCAGAGTTTCACTGTTTCAGGTGAGGTTCAAATTCAGCTGCTCATCAAAAAAAGTAAGAAAAGGCTCTTCCCCATGTCTCCAAGGCCCTGTAGCTGGCCATCAACTGGATGGCTGACAAAAGGCCAGTACAGGATGCAGCTTGCAGCCATCACAGTGGGGAATAGCAGCATTATCCTAAGTGAAGGTGGGTATTACAGGTGACTTCTGTTCTGGGTGAGACAGATGCACAAACCAGGTGGGAAACAGAGAGAGGAGAATTCTGAGAGGACATGAGAATGTTCATCTAGGAAGGCCCCAGGACTGGAACTGTGAATGAACTCCAAAAAGGAAGTACTGACTCGACCCTTTGCTATGAAGGTACATGTAAATGGGAATTAATCCATACCAAATGTGAAGAACTGGAGATAATTTTTTTCCTATCAAAAATTTCTGTACTGCTTAAAGCAAAGGTCAGGCATCTTCATGACTGGATTGAAAACTGCACTTAGAAGCTCTGACAAAGCCCTTTTAGAGAAGAAGATGTAAGTGCCTGTGCAGTACGGTTATGTCACATCATCATCCCTGGGTCAGTGCAGGTGACTTTCCCTAAAAGAAACAGTGAGCAGAAAACAGCTTCATAAAGTCATCCTTTTGCAAAGTTGTCAAAGTTTTGTATATACACATTTTCTGTTTTTAATGCCCAACTCCTAATATTTTAGTTATAAGAGATGGAATGGGTTAGGCTATGTATATTCAGCCATGACTTTTGTCACATTACACTAACAATAAAATTGAGTTTGTAAAAATATTAACTTACCCAAAATACAAGATGTAGTTGCTAAATATCTGACTGCAACAGGCAGTTTTGAAACTACAACAAACTTGTTCAAGACCAGAAGAAAGGATATTGTAGTGAGATGTGTGATATACCTCCGTGGTAGCCTGGAAAACCTGAAAGATTCTTGCCCAAGACAGCTGAGCAGTTAAATACTTTGATTTTTGTGGGGGCCCTGGTGTCCCTGTTCTATTACAGATCCACTGAATTCATTTGCCTGTTTGAAGGATCAGGGTCTAAATCAGACAAAACCCATGGGGAAAAAAAAAGAAAATACATATAACATAAAAAAATAGAAAATTCAATAAATCATTTCAGTAACACTTATCTTCTTAGTCTGAGGTTGTTAGAAATAAGATCACTATGGTAGAAGGTAGCAAATTATAAAGAAGAACTGACTGGTGCTCAAGAGATGGGAAGCTCTGCCTGAGCACTGTTGGCTGAGAGATCAGGCAACAGCAGGGAACACAAGATGTGTCCACAAGCACTGCTGTTCAGAACCTTAAAAGTGATGGTGGAGTGAATGTCAATCACTTACACGAAAAACTATAGCCCATTTTTCTTTACCATATTCACAAAAAAACCCGTGGGAACTTCATATTTTGCAGTCTCCAAGTCCAACCTTATTATACAGGGACTGTCACACTGAATAAATCAGAACTGTTTAAAACCCTGTAGGCTGTTCGCACAACTCAAGGCCACCTGTTCTTGGTTCTGGTGCCTTTCTGTGACTTGCTGTAAACACAGCATTCCCAAGGTCAGCAACTGTAAGACTTGGTGGCATGGCTGCCCTCAGTTACATGCAGTAGTAGTCAGATTTCATTACTGCTCACACAGTGGCCTTGCAGGCCCTCCATGAATAAATGTTCTCTGCAGACAGCAGCTCTACGTTCTGAGAGAGCACATTTATAAAGCAGTCACTTATTCCACACTTATTTCTGTGTCTGAATATATAATCAAGGAGAGAAAGACGAACAGTGGTGCAGTTTAAAAGCTACAGTAAGAATCTGTGCCACAGGCAGCAGCAAGGCAGCCTTTCCACCCGGGTTTCTGAATGCTTTTTTATAAACATATAACATAGGGCAGGGATGGAGTGTGTCTGTTAAATGCACTGCCCACAAGCAGGGCAAGAAGCCACTTAGTTCCTAACGAATGAACTCCTGTCACTGGAACTAACGCTGCAGCAAAGATAGATTTTTAGGCTATGTTTTCACTGAAGAACTGACACAAGAGAGTGGTCACACCACAGACTATGCCTCCAGCAGAAACAGAATGATTGTGCAACCAACTCCAGTTAAAAACACGCTTGAAGAAAATGTTTTTACATATAATTCTACTCAGACCTGAGTTCAGTTATAACATAATTCTCAACCTGGAGTGACAAAGAAGCAAGGGCCTAGCTACACTAAGCTTTTTTGTTTGCAGAGCATCAGACTCCACCTGTGTGTGCTATCTTGTATATTGTGATGTGCATACTGACTCCACCAGCTCTTTGGGCTACTCCCAAGATGGGGCACCAGCTACAAGATCCTGGTGAAAAAAGACATTACTTTCTTCATGAGCAGCTAAGATCATCTGTCACCTGAAACAGACAGCTGAAACTCTCTGTGAAGGTAGTCTGAAGCTATCAAAGAGATCTCATAGGTGAGCTAATTAAAGTGGTCTTCTCCAGCTGAGAAGTTTAGCATCTAGGTGACCTCAAGAGGAGGGTTTGATCAGTAAAACAGCTACAGCAGGTAATGTTTGGTAATGTGGAAGTAAAACCTGGGAGTACATTTACACCTAACCTAAGAATTCCATAGTAAATGTTAAGGATTTAAGTACTGTTGGCATAGGCTCCACCAGTGAATGACCTTTACTGCCTTGCCATAATATCTAACCAAGCTTTTTCTTGTTCAGACTGATCTGATGTGAACGTTGGGTTCCCGTGCATATGGTATAGGCTTTATTGGCACTGTAAAGCTGGCAAGTGGATCCAGTCAGATTCATAAGCACAATCTTTCTGACTCCAGAGCATCTGGATACTGTGGGCAGACTGTTCAAAGAAAATGTAAACTACTTATGCATCAAACAGAAGCAAGATTCATGCCAGTTTAGCATGTGGTTTTTGAAATGCAAATTCAAAGGTTGAAGACGGACTTCTGAAGCATCCTGTTGAATGCAAAGAGACCTCTTTGTCAAGCAATCCACTGTCATTCTAGCAACCAGTTTATGTAGTCCTGAGAGGTGCACAGAGCCTGGGAAGGCTGCTCTAGATCCTTCCCCATCTATTTGGCTTTTTTACCAGCAGAAAGTTTTAACGTATTGCTAGTGCCATCCATTATTGAAGTCTTCAGAAAAATACAAACCCTTGGATATATTGATAAAAAACTTCTCTTCATTACTACCCATGTCCTTCTGCCTTGGATAGGTCTTTTTATTCACTTGTAGTTTAGCTCTTGATGGCTGACTTACTGAACCTCACCCACAATCCTACAGTTGACTCAGTTATCTGGTGCTTCACCTCTTAAGGTAGTTAAGACCTCCTGCGTTGATTTGTTGAGAAAATACACTACCAGTCTACTTTTGGTAACTTCTTAAGATATATAACCAATATTCTCGTACCCTTAATGTCTCTAAGGAACTCTGCTTCACCATTTGTTATCTTATATACAGACAAAAGCGCAAGTTTGCACTTGTCTGTATCACATTTATTCTCCACTGAAAATATAACTGCTACTTTTTTATTCTCCAACCATAGAGTAAGAGTTCTTACTGAAAAATTTGTTAAAATACATAGTATTGACTTTTTAAGCTCATAATGGCATTTCTATCAAAACTGGTTGAAAGTATCTACATCCATTTTCTTTGCCCTCTAGCCGTGCCCTGCCAGTTTATGTCACAATTCAGTTTTTAAAAGTAAAAAATTCTTTGTGTTACTAAAGGCATGATGCCAAAGCTCATATTTTCCTCCTGCTGTATGGAATCCTGGGTTTTTCTGTTCTTTTTTTACTTGTATTGCTGGAGAACCTTTTATTATTTAAATATATTTCCCAAATGCTTTCTTGTCCCTGCCCTTTTTGACCTCTTAAGTGTTTCTTTGCTAATCAGGCCTTATTCCTTTCTGAATGTGCTTTCTCCTTGTTCTGAAGTAGTCAGCCAGCCAGCAGAACTGTAGCCTGCAGGTTTTTTAACCTCTGTGTTGTTTGTAATATAAATCCTAGACAGTTGTACATCCATTGACTACAGGGAATTTAAATCTTCCTTCACATTTGAGTCCTGGTGTCCTCAATGTGACTCTTGATGCAGAGAAATTTCTTTGGTTTATCAAAGCTTATCCAAGCTTCTCCTCTTGTCAGATAATACATTTTGTAATAAAATTTTCTTCATCTTTTAATGCATTTTTTTCACTTGTGAGTACAAGATGAATCATGTCTTTATCATACAACCCAAGGTTATTTCCCACGGCCAGTTTTTCTTTAACATCCATGCTGATCTCAAGTGCCAACTCTCAAAACTCCACCTCTTGAATCATGAACAGCTTGACCACCAAAATTAAGGAACCTTTAATAAGCAATCAACTTTGTCCTGAAAGATTTGGCATTGCAAATCACTGTCTTGCAGGTTGATCAGCAGTGTGCTGTAACGCTGAGGGGAACCATGAAACACGAGGAATGACTCAGCCATCAGATTTAGGAACTCCTCTGTTCTCTAGGCCATTTGCTGGAGCTTTTCAGTTCTAATAATGTACAACAGATTAGGCATTTTGTTGTCAGAAAGAGAATGCATAAGGCATTGCTTTTTTTACTATTTGTACTGACTTCAAAGCCGAAAATAACTGGTTTTAGAGCTTTATAGCTATTTCAGCTTTTCAACATCCGAAATGGAATTTTTCCACTCTTTGAAAGAGACAAAAATTTAAGCAAAATCAATTCATTTATGTAATTATTTGTGACATGGCTG
Organism: Rhipidura dahli; assembly: GCA_013399225.1. NCBI lineage: Eukaryota > Metazoa > Chordata > Aves > Passeriformes > Rhipiduridae > Rhipidura > Rhipidura dahli. Next base: position 447,020 of record VXAC01009004.1, on the reverse strand, counting down.
GATAAAACATTTCCAAAAATAGTACTGAAATCCTTCATTTGATAAAGGCATGCTGTTAGTTATACGTGGTTCAAAATAATGATTGAGATTATTGACAAAACCTTTATACTTTGTGTTTGCAAATTGTTATGAGAATATAACAAATCTACAAAATTTCAATTAACCTTAGTTCATATCCTCTCAGCACCTATTGCTTTGCTTCTGAAGTCATGAATATATGTGGTAAACAAGGTGTAAGGAATCAATCAGTTTTAATTAAATATAAAATATGCTCCTCCTCAGCTGGTCATCTCAGAAATCTTGGTGAGATAAATTTAAAATATTGTTTAAATCTGCAATGATATTTAACTTTACTCGCTGGTTCTCAATACAGCAGCATCTACCTACTCTTCCCTTTTTAATGCAGGCAGCACAGGTAAATTATGAATTAACTTGTAATAGTACGAGTTAATTTTTTTCACAACTGAAAAAAGGTCTCTATAAACTGCATGTTGAAGGTTACTGACTTTGATTCTTCACTGCTTTACTGCTTTCATTGGTGTAGCTGTTCAAAACAGATGCAAAGTCTGAAACCAACACAATTAACATTTGGTATTCCCTTTGTGCTCTCTGAGAAGTCGATCCCACAAGACACAAGGATTTTGATAACTTGGACTGTATGAGATAGGGATGAGTTAAAAAGGTATCTTCTCTGCTGAGAGTGAAGAGAAAGCCCATAAAACCAAAAAGTTCTTAGAAAGATTTGTGGTTAATGGCTGCCAAATAGTACCCTATATATTATTCCACATGCATTTTTGGCAGTTGGGTTGTAACTAATTCTAAAAGCAAAAGGAAAATGAAAATTGAAATTTTAAAAAAAGTATCTTCATCAAACATCAGATAATTCTTTTCTTGAAGGAAAGGTCTATTACTGTGAGCACCAACCCTGCTTTCTCCCTGTTCTTCTATCAGGAAAAAATCCCAGTCAGTGTCAGCTTAACTATGATGCATCTACATTTGCAGTTCTCCTACCATTCCCTCATGACCAGGCCTGCTGTGCAGTACTGGAGCTGAGGTAATCAGTTTAGCACATGAATATGATTTGATTATTTTTGTTTTACATAGGCTATAAACCTGTCCAATCTGTTTTAAAAATCTTTTCAGTGTTCCATTCACTTAGCTTTTGCTGATTGAATTCCCTGCCTGAAATATATTAAGCAACTGGGGTTAAAAGAGGGTAGTCATTTTTGTTTTTTCACTTTTAAATGCAAATCTCTCTTACTTTCTTGAAATAATTCTTCATCAGAAATACAAGGATTTTGCATAGAGGTTCCCATTAGCACTGCATTTGAGATTTTTAATCATGTACCAACCTAATATTACTTCAGTGGATTCTGTATGTGACATTATCTTTCTTTGCAGTTCAGTCATGGTCTCCTGCTGGCTGACACTGGTGAAAAGGCTACAGGCAGCAGCTGCTGGTTTGACAGCCAGTTCTGTTCAAGGAGATGGTAACTGCAGGGCAATGCATGCCCAATAAGACAAGCTAAAATTGTCAGGGGATCCCTAAAACAAGACCCTGCTATGCTGAAAAAGAGTCGGTCTCTAGGTAAACTCTAGAAGGTTTCTAGCAGCCAGGATGCAAGTGGAAGTAGTCGTCCTTTGGAAGTTTACATAATCATTTAATTTAATCCTTCCTGTGGTGTTTCCCAGCCACTGCTCTATTTGTTTGATCATAATCTGCTAGGACAAATGTCAGGAAATATGAGTCTACAAAGTGATGTAAATCTTGTTTCCTATCAGAGATGTGACTATGAGCATTATCTTCATGATATTTTCTTTCTCATGTATTCCTTTCTGCTCAGTGTTTTTCCAGTCCTTGATGATGGAGAAAAGCAAGGACCTTCAAGCTTAAAAACAGCTTAAAAACAAGGACCTTCAAGCTTAAAAACACAGTTATATTATTCTGACCCTGGTGATGAGTGACTTTAGCTTGCATTTCAAGGTGGAGAAAGGCTACTGCATGGATGTAACCTGCAAAATTTGTTATAATGTGGTATTTCCAACAAACCATGGCTTTTGGCTTTCATATTGTTTTGTACCTTTTGCAGCTCCATCATAGCATGTATGATGAGACCTACTTGTATGTTTCTGTCTCACAGCAGTCAAATATTAGCAGTGAAACATGGCCGTTTCTTGCCTTTCAGTAGTTTTCAAGCCTTATGGCCTTTATGAATTAGACTGAATTAAAAAAAAAAGGTCTTCAAAATAATAAATTTATGCCATCAATTACAAAAAAGAAGAATAATAAGAATATATAATAAGAATAATAAGAATAATAAGAAATATATACACACATATAAAAATATATGCATCCATAACGTAACACAGACTATAAATACAGAAATTACCATCAAATTATATTTGCACATAAATTTTCTGGTTCTTTTAAAATTTGCATTTACTAAGTTAAAATTAGAAAGAAAGAGAAAGGAACTAAGAAGCATTCCATCACTGTGGAAGCATATATTTTTATCCATTTCATATCTCAGGTGATTAGAATGCACAGTTGAGGTCATTACACTAAAGGGAAAATAATGGTAGAATGTAGAAGACAGTGAACCAAACAAGGAAATGTTTTGCTACTGCTAATATTTTGGTGTCTATTAGGTAAGGAGTTTTGCTTTTGTCAGTGAAGTCCTAGTTTGCTTTAAATTAATATTGCATCACCCTTTTTAATAATAGCATCTATTTAAGATATTGTTAATAACAACATCTATTGAAGACACTAAGTCTTAGCATTAATTTAATGAGAGCATTAAGCAGCATCTATTATATGTTCCCAGTTAAATTAGCATGATGTTTTTTTAATGGATATTTTAATAGACATTATTAACCAGAATATTATAAAATTAAAACAGAACTCAATGGGTTCTTTGAGTTCCTGTTGTAATACTCTGTGAAGCCACTGATTCTGAAAAATAACAGTCTATGTATTTTAATTTAATTTAATGGCATTTGGCAAGGGCTACAATAACGCATATGCTTTTATACTGCAAAAGTAAAGAAAAATATTCACTGAGAAAAGATGTGGCTGATCTAAAACTTCTCTTACACTTTGATCCTGTGGGCCAAATTCTTTAAGAAAGGGTTCTTTATAAACATCTGTATACAAAGAGGCACAGTTATACTTTTTTTTACTACCTGAAGTGTGTTGAATTCCTGCTGAAATCCTCTCTGAAAATAATTGGGAGTCAACATTTCTTAAGAGAAGGAAACATTCTTTTTATAAATTACTGTCTCACATATTTTTCAAAAAAACCTCATTTTCTTTTGTTTGTTTGTGAAACTACACAGTGGGTGTAAGGAGTAAGTCTCAAGTCCAACTTCTACACCAGTTTCAAAGTGCAAAGCTGCAAAACTCAACAGCTCAGATCTGCCTGTTTAGCTCTCATTTCGGTCAGCAAACATTTAGTACACAGGCAGCAGAATCTGAACCTTCTCCTTATTGATTTTCTGTTTGTGAGACACATTCCTGCAAGTATGTATTTCATCCACGGCGAACAGTATTGTCCACATCAGTGGAGAAGGTCACTGGTCATTATCTTTTCATTTCAGCAGCAATTATGATCAATTCCCATTTTCTGTACTGATCTTCATTCTGTTGTGGGAAAGTGGTAGATGCCTGTCATACATTAAAAAACTTTAGATAAAAGTGGCTTGAATAATCATTTAGCTGACATTTTGAATATGTCAGTAACTCCTACATTTGGGTGAACCTTTTTCTGGAACTCATTGAGTCCTATACAACCAACCCTCCACAAATTATTGTATAACACCTCAGAGGTGTTATATAAGAGGCCTAGAACTTTTAACTAAATTTCTTGAATCACCAGTATTTTGTTTGAAATCCTAATGGTCTTACTTGAATACAAATCTGTCATTTCATGCAACAGACAAAGCTGGCAGACCTAACAGGAATTTTCCATTGGACTTGCTTGAGAATATGAAACCAGCTCTCACTGAAGGACTGAGCAAATCCCTTCCCATCTCCCAGAAAGACTTGTCAGGAAGTGCAAATGAAAATCTTTACTCTTCACACAGCTCTCTTGCTACCTGTCTATATCCATCTGGCACTTTGAGATAAGGTCATGCACAAATGGTGTTTCCAGGCTGATCTGTGTGCATTTAGAAAATACGTGCAATCAGTAAACAAGAAACGAAACTATGAAGGTATAGCCTGGAAGTGGCAAAGCAAACATACAGATTGAGAAAACAAAGGGTTTTGTTGTGCTTTCTAAACACTCAACCTTTTAAAGATAGGTCTTAAACTAATGCATCTAAAATAATCTTTTGATTAATGGGAGGAATATTTCTCCTGTACCAGGGAACTGTGCACTGCATTCTCTAATGTTGTGCAGAAAAGCTGCTGTTGGAAGAACTTGCCCAGAGGTTCTTTCAAGAAAAGAAGATGCTTTTATTTACAATCTCCAGAATTCCCAAAATGCAGTGGTGTACAAAGACACTTGAAAGTATACTTTATAATAATATGGGGAAAAGATGTGAATGCCTGCTGTGCGGAGCTGGTTTGATTATGCTGTAAAGTTCTTAAAAACTGAGTTTAACGTGTCTTTTGGGAGAAAAAACTTAAAACAGGCCTTCACAACGGGCCTATATGAGTTAGGAAGAAGCTGGTTACGACATGCACCAGTTTTCCTTGCTTTTTCTTCTAGTTTGGATGAAAATAGCTCACAGCTGTAAATCCAGAGAGAGAATGAAGTAAACACAGGAGTTCAATGCTTCAAATAGATGTTGAACTTCTAAATTTCCATTTACCAGCTTTTTCTCTTAAGAAAAGAAAGACTGCTTCAGGCAAGTTCTGCTGCTCGTATTATCTGGGCACAAGTCTTTCCTCTTGTTTTCCAGCCTTGGACCAGGGAATGGAGGGTCAGGCTGTTATTAGGCTAGGCATCAAGGGGGAGTGGGGAACCTCAGTTCCCTCTCCACATTTCCTGCCTTTATCTCTGGACAAGACAGAACATCTCTGCTGTGCCAGAGAGAGTGACAGCCCAGGACTTCACAGGAGTGCCAGCTGGAGTGTAAAAATTCTGTTTAGCAAGGCTTTTGATATTAACTTACTAGAAAGGAATGGGTCTATTGAAATTGAGTCTGTTCCTGGAACTAGCACATGGCTCAGGACAGGAAAAGGAGAGTAGGGGGCCAAGTACCAGTGTCTCCTCTGCATAGCATGGAAGAAGATAAATCCTTCCTATTCAAGACTTCATTAAATGAAAAACATTTGTTGGATAAGGGATGCTGACTTCTTGGCTTGCTGAGCAGGATACTTGCCTGAAATGCAGATGACCCAGATCCAATTTTCTGTTCCAATTCCAGTTCCAAATTGGATGGAACAGGGACTTGAACTCAGCCTCAATTCCCTGGAGAGTGCCACTAACTTAAAATCTAGTAGCTAGAAAAGCTCCCGGGATTTTTTAATTTTAATTTTGTTACAGGGATTCAGAATTGGAGCCCATAATTGCTTTCAGCTGTAGTTTCATTGAAACAACTACATTCCTATAGAATTTGATTAAAACAGATCAGCATTTTCTGCCAACATCAATGAATCGAGAATATTTTGAGGAAAAGAAAAAGAAAAATTCTTTCAAAGAAGGAAAATGGGAAGGGTAAAAGAGGAGAATGGCAGGGGATCAGAGACAAAGGTAGATAAGCCAAAATAAAGTTCTATTTGGAAAGGAAACGAAAACTTCCCCTTTAAAAATATCTCTAGAGCATTCCTGGTTGGTTACCTGTCCTGCTTACAAGGCCAATAGACTTCCTGCTCAACAGTGAGCACCAGATCAGAGAAGAAGCTGTTTATGAATTCACCAAGTTATCAAAGTCAGGTTCAATCTGGAAAGCTGCATTTACAGCCAGAAATCCATCAGAGCTCAGTTTAGGATCAAAACCCTTGATGTCTATTGCAGCCAGCAAAGCTTTGTCTTCTAGCTTTTTCCTCATCTTTTTATTCTTACACTTTCTGATGTATATTTCTATAAGTACCCTTTTGTTTTCTATAGTGCCTTCAGGCAGACCAGGATTCCTTTTAATTGCACTGAGATTGTTTTGTCCAGATGTTCCAAAATCATTCATTAAGGAGACATACCTCCTGCTTTGATCTTTTGAGTACAGATGTGCTGATGCATTTGCTTTCCTCAGAAGAAAAGATGCAATGTTGAGACCAAATCATCATCATCGAGGGAAGAATTTTGCATTCTAGTGGTCTCAAAGTGAAAGAGGTTAAATTTTTTAATGAGCTAATATAATTTGGTTACAGCAAAGAAGGACAATGCTGAAAGATAGTAAGATCTTTTTTCATCTCTGCAACATTATTCAGATACAAAACAGTCTAAAGTTCAGCTAACACAAATTCTTGTGTATTGGTATTGTGACTAGATTGCTGAGGATTTGAGAATCTTTAGTACTGTTAACTATTAAAAAAAAAAAAGCAAAATCCTAAAAGACTGGCTTGAAAATGAAATTTAGAAAAATACATGAATTTGTGGGTTATACTTTCTCCTATGTTGACACTTGGGTGCTGGTTTTTTCAAGCTTTACTGCATTGTTTTTTTTAAGCTAGCTGCAAACATAAAACAAGTAAAAAATATAAATCTGTAATGTTCACAAAATCCCGAGGCTCAGAGTGGAGTTGGGAAGAGTGCTCAATGCCAAGAGAAAATGAGTTGGCTGAAGCAGAATTTCAGAATTTTTGTTTCCCTTTGTTGTTTTACTATAGGCAGATTACAATACCAATGTCTACCGGTTCTGTGAAACTGTGCATTTGAAATAAAACCAATTAATGAAATGGGGTATATTAATTTGGAATCAAGTTTAAACCGCTCACGTCATGTTGCATCATTCCACATAATTTGTTTACAAAACAACTTGTTTCCTACAATGATAGCATGCATGTTTTGGGGGGCAGTCATTATTAAACTGGCTTACAAATTTTGACTGTGAAAAGGAAAGCATCTGCATTCTGTAAATATACATCCAATTATGTAAATTTCAGCCATGTTATGTTGATTCTGCTGTTTCTTTTCCTGATTGGAAAGAGAAAGATCTGCTCTTAAAATAAGCAGATGGACTTTCAAACTACAAGCTTGAATGAATCATTGAAAAAACAAAAATGGTAGAAGGGAAGACAGAAATCATTGTGGAATCAGAAATAAGGATGTGCACAACAGACATCAGAAATTATGGATGCCAATCCAAAACATTTATGCTAAATGTGTTCTAGTGCTATAATATCACTGGCATTTTAATAACAGGAAACATCTTAGAGTTTGTTCATAAGCAGCATGCTATGTGGTTCTAGCAAAGTGGGAGCTACTGAGAGGTGCTAGGACAGGTTTCATGCAAAGCAGTTTTTAAAAATGTTAAAAATCTTTCCTGATTGGTATTCCTGTTACATCTGCAATGGCAGATACAGTCTGAAGAGGTCACAGCCCTGATGTGAATGTGATCTCTTAGTCAAGACCCTGGGTAATGGGGTGGGGTTAGGCTCACTTGCTCAAGCCCAGAAGCAGCAGAACATTTTACGACCTGGAGCCCTACCTACACCCTACAAACAGAACCTTGATAAAAAGATTCATTTACATTTATCCATCATTTAAAGATTAGCTGTCTTTCTTCAATTAAGGTGAGACTGAACATCAGTAAAAGCACCCTGAATCTCTGTTCTTAGGTAAATTTGACACTGTGTAAAACTGTGGCTCTATTTCCCACAGCACAATGACCTTTCTCTGAGAATACATCTCTGATTTTAGGACACAGGTTCCAAATCTGCCTTAGTTTTAACAGCAAACTGGTTCTGCCAAGGTAAGACCCAACCTGAATCCTTGAGACGTGAAACCAAGTGAAACCACTTTTAAAAATATATAGCTTTTTGCTACTACAAGCAATGGTTTTGTGCCCATCTGCATTTGAGCTCCTTTGGATTTTTTAAAAAAGCAGTAAGTTTTATTTGAAGCAAATTATAATAATAACAACTTCAAAATTTTGTCATATTTTTACTATAAGCATTGGGTTAAAGCTGAATAATGCATTAACAGGTATCTGTAAAGGGACACCAAAAATGTAGAGGCAATTTGTTGAGAGAAATCCGAGATTCAGCAGCTTCCGAGTAGCCAGGCTGACATTAAATTAGGCTGCTAGAATAGGATGTTCAAGTGAAGGGCCAGTATTCTTGGGGTCAAGACTATCAAGCAAATGTATAAAGAATCAGAAGCAAATTAGGACATTTAACTAAAAGGTTTGAATTTGAGAAGATAGCACAGTCAAAGATTAAACTAGCTTCACATTCCTAAATTAGTTCTAATTGGAGAAATGTGGGTTCTACTAAATCCACCTTGAGACCAGTAAAATGTCCAAATGGAAAACAATAAGAACATCTCCCAAAACTGTCAGTCATCTTGTAAGCAATGGATTTTTGAGGCGTTTCACAATGGAAAACTTAAGCTAAATAATGCAATCTGTATACAGCGAGTCAGATATAGAAAGACGAGTTCAAATGCAATTTAAATATTACAAACAGGGTTAGAGAAGGAAAAACAGGAGAAGAACTTCAGAGAACTCGGAGTAAAATGATAAGCAAAATACAAACAAGACATGGAAAAGAAAATAATTTTAAAAAGGCAAACAGAACTCTTGTACTCCCACAGCCAAACATCTCTCTCACATTAGGAAGAATAAAGGCCAGAAAATATCAGAATGACCTTCATGTAAGTCATTAAATCTACATTTATATACTCACAGAAAATAGGTAAGTGTTCAGTTTTCATCATAGGCATCCTCAGACTTCAGATTACCTGGGTTCTTTGACCAAGAGCTCCATTTTAGAAATTCTAAGTCACAAAAGTCCCATTTTTCTGTTACATCTTGTGGAGAGATCTTGGTACACCATTATAAGCTTAACTGTATGTCAGTGCAATTTATTATATGATTCAAATCAGAATGTACTTTTGGAAACCTTCCCAAAAGTTTACATTAGTGGATTCTTACTCTTCTACTTTAGGACTATAATATTATACAATGCATTAGAGGCTGAAGGCATAGAGCAAAGAAAAGGTTTAATTACAGTTCCTGTGTGGAAGCTATAAATATATGGCAAGGATAAAGAAGGAGAGATAAGAAACCAAAAACGAAAAAAAATACTGATGAGAAAACCACCTTAGAAATGACATCCTGAGGCAGAGGATATTGATGATGAATAGTAATAATATTCGATCTCAGATAGTGCTGACGGTTCCAGCAAGAGCTGCAGAGATTATCATTGTATTAGTCACTTTTCTGGGGCTTATTAGGAGGATTTTAGTTCAGTCGATTCTCCAGTTCTGGCTCAAGTGTTATGACCTGAAGGCAAAGATTACTCTGTATACTTTCTATCATGAAAAAACATACTAGATCTATTTTTTCATTACAAAAATAAACATACATAATTTTCTGCAGCAAAAATATTATAGGAGGGATTGTTACTGAAACTGTATTAAAAATGTAGCTCTTACTGTGAAAGTGAAAGACTTTTGCATATTTTAAGGTTGCTTCAGGATATTCCATCAACCCCTTGAAGTTAAAAAGAGTAGTATCAGAAAGAGCCTTTTTTATCTTTTTCCAGACAGTACAAACCCCAGTTCCAAAACAGTCTCCATGCCAAGAGAAGACTCTCTTAATTGCTATACTAGCTTTACTACTACTATAGTAGCCTTACCATAAAATTTACTTTATCCTCTACTGCTATAGTATATATCTTTAATGCTATACTATTACTGCTATACTAGCTTTACTAATTTATTTATTGTTTTATTTTACTTTTAATTAATTAATTTTACTTTTAATACTGCTATACTAGTGCTACTACTTTATACTACCTTTATTACTACTATACAGGCTTTCCTACTGCTGTAATAAAACTAAGCATATAAGACATCATAGAGCTCATAGTACTTAATTGTAGAAAATATCCTCATCTCCCATCTCAGTATGAATCTGTGCATGACTTCTTGGAAAGGAAGTTTCCAGTGTGTAATGAGAAGGCAGAAAAAGTAGGGGAGGAAAAGGTCCTGAGATATGAACTCCAAGGTTGGATTCTATGAATGAACATGAAAAGCCTAAGTATAAATCTAGAGCTACATCAAGTGTTGTATAAGTATACCTTATGTACTTTGCAAAGGTGATTCATAGACTAAGTCTGTATTTGGAAGCAGCACCTTGGTGCAGAAGTCAAGCTGTATCCACAATGCTGCAGTCTGTAGATTGTGTCCCAGATTGGTTTCTCCTCACTACAAAATCTTAGTGGTTATAGATAATTATAGACCATTATTTTGCATTTATTGACCCTCAGTTTCTGTTTCATATGCATGCTGTAACTGTCCCAAATACAGGGGTAGCTCTCTGCTTCCCAAAGCCAATAGAGCATCATGACAATCTAAATCTGCTCTGCAGACATCCTGCAAGTGAGTGGTCATTTATTTCCACTCTTCCACCTGAAGAAAACAAAATCTCCTAAGCAAATCCTAACCTCCTACCAGGATAGAATGGGCCATAGCTGCATCTGAGTGCAATCTGGTCTCTGCTGTCTGGAAACTGTGAACAAATGAAATTAATTTCAGATAGTGGAAAGATCCATCTCCAGGCCTGGAACACCTGAAAGCAGATTTTCAGGACGACAGTGAATTTCAGAACGAGAATAATTGCATTTGCCAAGTGTTTGGTATACCTCTCTGAAGCTCCAGACGTTAGAAGGATGTCATTACCCCTTCAAGCTTAGTCACTCCTGATCATTAGTTTGAGCTAGGACAATCTACTGTCAAGATCACAAAATTGCTCACAGACCTCATGTATATCATCCATAACAGAATGGTTTCAGAAGAATCCCTATATTGTATAGGGAGAAGAAGAATCAGAAGAATCCCTATACTCTACCACACCTTCCCCAGCTTTTCAGATTGATAAATGATGTTCCATTTAGACCACCACCCTAGGAGACACAGCTCTGTAAAAGGAGGGATGGCTGTGGCCCTACATATGTTGGTTCATGGACTCCCTGACACCAAATTCATGAAGGAGGTGTGAGAAGCTGACCCATTTTGGCTGATTCTCATCAGGGATGGACATGCACATGTACAGCCTTTCAATTTCTCAATGAATAGCTGTGATTCTGAACCACAAGCATGAATCAGCAGCATGCTGTTGCAGCAAAAGTGGCCAACTACTTTCTTGGCAGTATCAGCAAGAGAAGAGCCAGGAGGTCAAGACAGAAAATCTATCCCTCTATTCAGTACTTGTAAAACCACATCTGATGCATTATGAGGAGGTCTGGAGGACCACCTACATCACTTGAAATCTTCATCCTTCAAGGTGCTCAGAATGTGGCTGAGCAGAGCCCTGAGAAATCTGTTCTATCAGGAATAGGACAACCCTTGAACGTGTTCACCTGCATACAGGCAGTACAGGAAGTCAGGGGACTGACTAGGCATTGGTGGCAAAAACTGGGAGTGTAAAAACACCACAATACTGAAATACTCCAAATAGGCTTGGTCAGGGAATTTTTCATGTTCCAATCATCACTAGAGGGCTGGTGATGTTTTTCAGGGCAGGTCTACTGGCAACAGTGAGAAGCTGCCCAGCTTCAGACACAGGTGAATCTATTGCCACTATGACTCCTACAATCTATCACAGCTCAGCCTGCAGAGTACAGTGTGTCACAGTAAATGAGACATTAGATTGTAATTAAACTGGCAATTAAACTGTAAATAACTGTGGCAAATAACCTTTTTCCTCAAAAGAAAAACATCAAGGATTTTTTAGAAGTTACTGCAGGAAAAATATCAAACAAGTTCTATTTAAACTAGAGTACAAGGCAAAGAAATCTAATATAAATCTTCTGGAAAAAGTAAAATGTAAACATTTTTATGAACCCCTGTATGATGGAGATGGCATGACCAGTTTTCTTAAATAAAAAATCAATTTGGTCAGAGATAATGCTCAATAATCTTCAGAGGAAAAGCCAAACTGAAGAGGTAGCTAATAAAAGAAAACCTTAGCATTGAACAGGTCTTTTTAAACTTAGGAGGAATGACTGATGCTCTAATAAATCCCTGAGGTTATTCTGCAGATACCTTTGTATTTATGAGGGAATAATGATGATAATGCCTGTCATTATGGAGGGAAAGTGTGGGCCATAGATTCCAGAGGGAAGAAAGTAAGGCATGAAGGAGTCCACTCTAAATCCCAGAAAAACTTAATCTAGACTCTCATCTTCAGAAAGAACATTTTAATTTAGAGTTCCAAAATCAAAGACCATAGGAAATCACCATTTCTTTGAAAATCCACACTTAAGGACAAGGAGATATTAACCAAAATCCTTAAACTAATTAGTACCAAACACTCCTTTGGGCTGAACTTCTCCCTAGGATCAAATTACTGAGCTTAAGCTAGCAAGCTCTTAGTCCAATCTCAGTGTGGGCAAAGATGAGCTTCTGATGGTGAGAACCTTTATTATCTCCACACCAGATTGCTATTTAGCCAGTTTTTATTCTCTTCTTTTCCTTTTTTGTTTTTATCCATTAAGCAACATTCCTTAGTAACTACTTCTGTTCACATACCAACAAGAATGAAAAATCAAACCAATGACTTAGTGACCTTTCCATCCCTCAGCAGGAACCACTTTATTATGGTACCTAATCATCTGTCACAATTCTGTCTGCACACTTCACCTCAATCCTACAGGAAAAGGACCAATCCTGGCTCTGGCAGAAATGCATCTGACATCAGGCTGAAGAGGATGACTGTGACTGTTCAGACCATTTCACCGAGGACGAGCAATGTTATCCCAAAATATATTCCAAGATGAACAGGAAGGACTGAGAAGGAAGGTCAAAGGACTGGCAAATGAAGAGGCCAAAAGCAAAAAGCCTAGGAAAGTGATAGGGGATTCTCAATCACAGATCTATGAGCAGCTAGGGCAGATGACCTTGCCCAGGGCTAAGTAGGAACTATTGAGTAAAGAAGAAACCATGTCCCCAGAGTGCAGCTGGAGTCTCTGTTACCTTAAAACTTTGTATTTAAATTCAGTACTTTAATTAAAATTATGCACTGGTACATTAACTTCTTTAGGACTCTGAGACAGTTTGATTTACAGAAGATAACAGTCATGAAAACTGTGCTTTTAAGACAGCAGGTCTTACTATAGATTTATACCTAACTGTGAGGAGAATTAAGTTCACTGTGTAGGATTTCTTTTTCTTTGCCTAAATTTTTTAAAAACCAAGAAAGGCCTTCTTTTCACTAACATATTGTAAGAACTAAAAATTCAGCTTTGACTTGGATAAATATCTATCAAGGTTTGCAGAGGAGACATTACTATTGACCTTATCATCTTAACAACACCGTTGGAGAGCTCTATTTCCTTCTAATTTATACTTGCACAATTTGAAGGCTATGGCATATGCTATAGAAAAAGCAGTAAGGTAAACAAAACAGTTCTTTTAGTTTGTAAACAGAATGGTGTTGCTGACAGACAGAATTGCCAGAGTAAATGCCAGTTTACCATATTGTATACTTGCTAAAACATTGCTACGAAGAATGCAAAATACAAAAATCTTTTCTAATAATTATATTAATGATACATAATTTCCAGTTCATTTACCTATGTGGTTTGCAAGCTGTTAAGACCAATAGAAGTCTAAACATCAGAATTGTATAGTGACTGCATTTTTGTAAGAGAAGTAAATACATTTTTTTAAACAGACAGAAATTATTATGAAATAGTGATTACTGTAAAAAAAAATACTGACAGTCTCTTGATTTGGCATTTTAAATACAAATAGTAGGGTAATTTTGCTGTGCCTTTGAAGGAAATGACAATGTGAGCTAAATGAAAACCAACTCCCTTGAGAATTACTTATCAGGCTACTAACATTCAGAAGTATTTTCTGAAATTTTAAATACATTAACCAGTTCTTTATTAACTCTACCCCATTTTTAATTCACATTGAAGTTCTTGGCCTACCCTGCATAGTCAGATGGCAGAACCTACCATGTTTCATGGCTGGGCTGACTTCCTGGGGCATTTTTGCTTTACGTCTGCTGCATGGTGAAGGTTTTGTGGATGTCTCAAATTAGAGACATGAAATCTAGGAAGCCTGAAGCCATAAGCTTTTACCTCTATTTGAGTGCTATATTATGGTACTTGTATTATCCACCCTCACTTCACTCTCAGGTTGGGGTAAATATAAGCATAATGATTTGAGTCTCCACACAGAGTTATGCTTAATTTGTACTGGAGACATGGAATGTCCTCTCACGTGCATTGTGATAATCATTCATACTCATATGAAGAGACATTGTTCAAGTCTCACCCCTCAACCTCAACCCTCAGAGGTAACACTGACTGCCATTACGCAGATCTCCCACCTGCTTTGCAAGGTCAGCTCCTCAAAATTAAATTAGAAATCCCACTTCACATTCTTTTTATTACACAGTCATCCACGTGATGCATATGCTTACTGTGGATTAGAAATTTTACATGGGGGAAAATGTAAGAAGCTATAAGGTAAGGAGATAGGTAATATGTGGGTGTTCTGGAAGCTAAGAGTCTAGTAGTTTGTCATTTTATATAGTAGACTCTGCCTAAAAAGAGAACTGAGACTTCAGTCCAGGTCATTTTACCTGCACTGAAAACAATTTTTTCTGGAGTACCACCCTGAGCACCACTTTGGTGAAAACTGACGTTCATAGTGGGGAGGGGGATTAGGGTTGCAGATCTGACAACCCAAAAGAGAATCCCTGAAGTAGGGGCACCATCTACAGGGGAACAGACTGACAGTGACTCAGATCAGTCCTTGCATTGCACAGCTGACATCTGTGCAAAGCATATGCAAGTTAGTTTGGCTACACTTGAACACCCCCTCACAGAGTACTTCTGTTTTCATTTTCATTTCTGCTGCCACAGTGTCCAGGAGCCCTGGGCACAAAGCAGGAGCTCTCAGTGTCAGCTGCTATACAAATGCAGATTAAAAGAGACCATCTCTGCCTAAACAACTTAGAAGCAGCAGCAGATGTGTACATATCAAACAGAAGAAAACAATGAAATCAGATGACAAACTGAGACAAACATGAGTGAGTGGAATAACAAGTTCTTTGATTTTACCCTTTGATTTTTAGCTTTAATTAAAACCACAAAACCCCAACATTTGTTCTCCACTCTCTCTGCCCAAATGGTAATCACATACATTGTTAGAAAAATCATCTTCAAAGATTATTTACTTCATATAACACTTCCATTAGTTGTGTACAGCTGAATAGTTACTCCAATATTTATTAATTTTTCTGAAGGTTAATTGTCACTTTGGGGACATGGCTTTCTCTCTGCTTTCAGATCTTTCATTCTAAGTGCATTATCATCACCCAGTAGGTATTATGTAAACTTTACTGAAACCAAGAGTGTGACAATAGAACACCAAAATGGGATTCCAAATGCTTAATTTTCAGATATACAGACCAGCCCTTGGATTGTCAGTCAACTGGAAAAAAACCCAAAACAATCAAGAGCCAACATTTAATGTGCTAAAAGAAGTTTCAGAAACACATTCTTAATTCCTGCAATGAGAAATTTGAAAAGCTGTTCCATTTCCCTAAGCAAAACCCAATTTCTTTATCTTCCACAAAGGAAGATCTCTCAAAAGGAAAACCTTGAGGATGGAAAAGACCAAATCAAAACACAAACAGAAGTAAATTACATGATAACAAAGAACAAAATAAAAGCATTTTTCTGTTAAAGACAGGGCTCTGTAATCTTGTGCAATACAAAGCCAGTGAATCACAACAGCCACAGTTCAGTTGGTTTACAGATCTAGACTCTACCTGTTAAGTAAATTAACATGCCACCAGTTTTATTTACTTATTTACCTGCCAGTGATTTGCTCTCATTATTTACCTGACTTCCCATCTTGTACATCTATTTGTGGCAGTTGTGATACTTGCTCACACAAAGGCTGACCTACAAAAGGAAAAAAGTCAGAGCCTTGATTGCTTTTTTTAATGTGTAACAACTGCTGTTGCTCCTGAATTAGCCTCAGTTCACTGACTGCCATTCTAGTATCTGTTCTTTATATGCCATAAAACTTGCCAGAATAGGCCTGACAATATTGGTGTCACTAGCTTTGGCCCAGGCCTCCCTTCTTTATGGATCAGGTAGGAGTCTTTCATTTTCAAAATCTAGTTTTTATGGCTCATATTGCTTTTTAATCTTGAGGTTTTATCTTGAAGTCACAGTATATAGAAAGTAAAAAATAAAAATGACAAACACTGCATCATTTCTGGTCTTGCTTTTTATTCAAAATTTTGCTCCTGTACATCTGGCTGTCAAAGTCTAAAAAAAAAGGCATATGAGGAATATGGTGTAGTTCTTCATTTGTATGTAGCAGGATTCCTTATGGAACTTCTGAATGGCTGACTCCTAAAAATTCTCTTCTGATGCACTAAAACACATTAAAAAATTAAAAATGCCAAATAAAACAACAAAACAGGGTTCAGAATATAATTGCTTCTGGATTTGCTTCTGGATTTGCATCTTCTTTTTTGTCATAATAGGATACCTTCTTCTTCCCTAAACACAGCAGTCGAAGAGTTAACAATAATAAATACAGTGATCTATATTTCATGATTTTAGTGGCTAGCATTTGGCTAGCACTCCAAGAATTCATCAAATGGCTCCTTAGCTCTTCTAGAGCATTCTTGTTCTTTCAGGATATGTCACTCCTCGAGCCTCACAGCTTCCTTTGGTATACTTAACATAATGACTGGATAGTAACTACCCATTTCCTTGAAAATGCAGTAGTGAAATAAAACTTGCAAGACTGAAATGTCTCTTTCTGTATGAATAAACCTTTGAACCTACAAGGAACTGAAGGAAGCTACTTTTGCAGCAATTTTTTCATTGCAAAAAACCAAGCTCAGAAAATAACAGGCAAAAACTCTCCTAGCCCCTAGGACAGCTGTTTTGGGGGGGTTTGTTTGTTTGTTTGTAAACATAGCAGAATTATGTATGGACTACCATAGTCAGAGAGTGCAAAAGGGATGGTATATCCTTCAGGGCTACTACCAGGTAGCATTTCTGTTCTTTGCTGTCTGTACACTTAGGAAGGGCCATTGGGCTTCAGTGATGTTTCTTGTCTTTGCTCAAATACTAAGACAGCATATGATGTGTCATGCCTTGTGAATGTCAGACTCCCACAGACTTCTGGCTGTGTGGCTGTTAGGAACTCAGCATCAAGTCCTCATAATTACTAGCACTGAAATGTGTGGGTTTTTTAACTGACCAGATAAATGATCCTAGAGAAAACAATTCTCGATATCTATTGTATTGGGACAGAGAAAACAGCAACACTTTTAAATCATACAGGGTAATCTGAGCACGGGTGACCACTTCTGCATATGCAGTTTAAATTATGGTTGTTCCTCCTTTCCGTAGCTCAGTAAAAGCTTTACAACAAAATTTCTTTTGCATTTGCTTTCCTTATCTCCTCTTTTCTTGTATGAGCCCATACAAGAAAAACAGATATTCTGACTAAGAGAACTAAGAACAAATGTCCAGCATGGATGTGATCAGAAAAACTGAACTGGAAAAGGACTGTGAATTTTAGAGTCATATCCCAGTGTGAAAGTACGGATGGGGAATGGCAGGATACAGTTCTGTTGAAGGCACAGTAAGTCACCTATGAGATGTGCCTGGGGGCTGCGTGACTTTCTCAGTCACCTGCTGACAATGGCAGACCGGCTGGTCTCTTTGCCAACATCTGCTATCTACCATATTAAGATGTACTTTAGATAACTTTCACTGTCGTGTACTAACTGAAACCAACTAAATGGTTTTGAAATATATTACTACTTTCTTAAGTTTTCTTAGAACAATTGTAATCCAGCAGGATCATGTACAATAGTGCATCAGACCTGGGCTATAACCGGTATGCTCAGTATCTTGTGACCAATTAAAGGTTATGGGAAACTTACATAAATGCCATCCTGTTATGTTTACAGTTTTGCAGGTAAAATTGTTCTTCTCCTCTTTGAGGAATACTGCTTGTTATGCTTTTCAAGGGTATAAATGCAGCAATAATATATGTTGAGGAACAAAGAACTTTAGTCTGGTGTGTTTTTAAAAGCTAAGCTTACATCTAAATCTATTTCCATTTCCCTCTGGAACCTGAGCAACTTTTTATGTTATATTAACCATTAGACAAATAGGGTAGATCTAATTAAAAGTTGAAGAAATGTGCTTCCCTTAATTGAATTTGTTACAGTTACATTTTGCAGACCAATGTTAATCAAAGCTCCAGTTCAGAGTGGCTGGATCAAGGGAATTAAGTTAACCCTTGCACGTCCTTACCTGAACACGCGATAGTCTGCTCTCGCCTAAGCCACAGACGCCAATTACGACTCACGGCTCGGTCGCGACTGCCCGCCGCGGGCTGCCCGGGGGCGGCGGCAGCGGGAGGGCTGCGCCCCGCAGGCTCGCTAACAGTACCAACTACGCCTGCCGGGGGTCGCCGCCGCCCCACCACCGCCGGGCGAGTGCCACCGCCGCGCCTCGCCCGGGGCACCCGGCTCGCCCGACGGCCGCTGGGCTTGTGGCAAAGCGCCTCGTACCGCCCAGCGACAGCCCCGCGGCGGTCCGGGGATGCCAGCCGTGCCCGCTGCGTGCGGGGATACCC